>JAQIWG010004252.1:0-16343 GCA_034695025.1 Chamaedrilus cognettii | reverse complement strand
TCTGATTGTTGGCTTATAATATACTTATAAAGTTATAAAGACAGACATCGATAGTAGACTATTAGTGTAGTATAGTACTAGCTGAATTTGCTGAAAACGGTAAAGTGGATCTGGAAGCCTGGAAGGAGATGTCCACATGGACATGGTCCTAGACTCGTAGGTTACAGAATAATGACACATTTAATACCAAATTTGATTATTGTTTTACTGCAATAAATCACTATGAAACCACCAAAAATCGTTTGCGGCTGGGGCTCCGCCCCAGACCCCGCTGGGGCAGCTTACGACGCTCCCCCAGACCCCCTAATCGGATTTGCTCAAGCGCTTCGCGCCCTCGGCTCGTGCGCTTCGCGGCCTCGACCCCCCCCCACCCGCTCGTCAACTGCGGTAGGTTAAGGAAAATTGGCATACACTGCCAAGAATCCGTGGCGCCGCCTATGAGTTGCGGCCTGTGCGCACAAAAGTGCAAAACCTACTTACAGAAGCAGAAAAGAAAAAATTTCCAATGAAACATCGGCATCTCAGAGCAAAGCCAGCCGACCTTTACTTTACCAAGACTACTTTAAACGACCCGTAGGCCTAAATAATTATTGATCAAACTAATGTTTGCAAAACAAAAAGACGAACATGCTTTAAATGCAACTGGTCATTTAAAGTTTTGATACTAACAAGCAGCCATGTGATTATTTTAAGCTAATAATTAGGCGGGCTGTATTAATTTTTAGGTATTTGTCGTGAAACGATTGGTTTCCAATTGTCAAATCTGCTTGCCCTAAATATTTTCCATTGCCAATTTGCCATAATTAAAATCAAAAACATGAAAATATAGATTTAAATAAAAATGCCCGGATTAAATCGCCTAATATGAGTATACTGCGTGAGATCTATACAGCGAGCTGCATTGTAATTAATGATACTTTATTAATGCATCAATTAGCAGTACCAGGGCTATTATGGATGCAAGCCCTTTGATCGTTACTCTTCGTGCACCGCCAAATTGACTTGATCTAACCAATGATACCATTGCTGAGTATTTATCCCTAGATATTCTTGTGATTGAGGGATCTGATTTTTAAAGCATTACCCAGATATCTGGGTCTTTTTTTTATTAAATGACGCAATGTATAATGGGAGCTGGGTACATTTTCGTCCAAAAATGCAATTTAGTGATATTTTTGGACGAGATACCCAGAATCTATTGATATTCCATTTTGGTCCAATGGTATCACAGTGTTGGATCTAACCGACACACCCCCGACCCCATGACCTGGGAATCAGCAGGATACAAGCACATCGTTGATCGTTCTACCTCAATTTGCATTCGTTCGATTCAAGTGATATCTGCACTGATAGAGATGGCATTGAACTAGCAGTCTAGGATAAAGCTAAGATAGAACAGGATAGGGGAGCCCGTTACTGGTGAGTTTGTGGAACTGCCGCTGATTGCAAGCATTGCATGCTCAATTAGTTTTATTAACGGTTTAGTGCTTAGCATGTGATGTACTCGTAATGATTCGATAATCGGCTGTTAAATTTGGTTTTAATTCTTAAATGTATTTTGAATATCTTAACCGTGATAAAAGCTACCGTACAATGATAGAGAGAAATAAACTATCATTGTCATTTGCGTGTTATAATGTAAGCCCATTGTATATCATGTTAGAGTGATTTTGTAACTGTAATTTTGTCATGGACCACATTTTTCAGCTCTTCTTGTATTAGCCAAGTTAGTTAGGCCCCATGTCCTGGGTCGATCCTATGGCTCAGACATAATACTACTACTATGAATGAATGATAAAACTAACATTAAAACTAATGGCGTTAGGGCCGTGTTTAGGTTTGAGCTTTCTTGTGTAGCCTATTTATGTCAGAATATGTCGCGTATGTTGACCCTTTCTGAATCCTAACCAAACTACTATTTAAACGACCAATTGGTTTGTATCATCCATATACTTTCAGATCGCCAAGATGATGATTGACACTGATTACAACATAGACTCCTATCTCACGGCTGATGACGAACTTCCTGATCTCGACGGAATCCAGGATGAGGTGTCGGGGGCGCCAGGGGGAGCAGGCGACGCCCCCGGGGGCTCGAGGCGTAGAGTGGCGGCTCGGGGGTCGATAAATGGGGGTATGGCATCGGACGAGCTGCTATTGGATGACGACGAGGATTGTTTGGAAGACTCGCGGCCCCTCATGCGTCAGTCAGAGCTCTTCAGCTCAGTGTTTCTGCAACGTACGAACTAACAACTAACAATTACTAACTTGTACTAACAATGATTCACAACTAACAATGACTAACAACTAACAATACTAACAATAACTCATGACTCGATAGCCACTATTGTAGCAAGTTGCACAATGCAAAGTTGAAATATGATTTTGAATTCATTTTTAAACCGGTAATATTTACGGGTTAAGATCGGGGTCAGGTTAGATTGGGGTCAGGTTAGCTTGGATCAAATTTTCTGTGATTAATACAATTGGTCGGTGACATCTAGTTGCGTGAGCATTTATAAAATGTATATAATGAGGTCAATATTTTTGAGAGTCATGTGTGTTTAGACAAATACCAAAAACCTACTGGTATTGAGGTCAATATCTGCGGGTGTTGTGTGTGTTTAGACGAGGAGCGCGCAGGTAATGAGGTTGGGTCAGGTCGAGGGTACACGGTGGAGGAGGCCATAGAGCAGCTTGGGTTCGGCTGGTTCCAGATCAAGCTGCTGCTCATCTGCGGCCTCTTCTCCGTAAGCTTCAGCAAACTTTGATCGTAATTTAAGCCGAGTTCTTGAGCCTAGTTCTTGAAGTACAGCCTATGTGTCAGTTGATGTTTAGAGGCCTCATTCAGGAAGCGATCTTATGAAAGTCTTCCTTTAAAAATTATCTGAAGAGAATCTTATGATTATCTTATCGTTTTCATTGCAAACTCTACATTGTTGCGCGCAAACTGAATGATGACGTCACAGCGATTAATGAATGGATTTTATTTGTTTTAAATTTGACTTGAGAAAAAGTTAAGAAAATCTGAAGAAATGTGCGTGGAAGAGGCCCCTGGTGCTTGAGCGTTCACGCTTTCGGTCACACTTCGAATATGATGTGTCCTAGGCGAAATTACGTAAGCTACTACGTGTAGATGGAACCTAAAGGCAAAAGAAACGGATGCTTTTTCTGAAATCGGTCATAAAAATTAGGTGGACTACTATTCTGCATTTCAATTAAGAGAAGGTTTGTTGCTAAGACTTAAGCCTTGGTCCGTGGTTGATAGACGGCTGAACGGCAAGTTTGTGTAATTCTGTGATTTGTAACAACGCGTGACGTGTGTATGACTGGTGCGTGCAGGCGACGGACGCGCTCGAGATGTTGCTACTGTCAGTGCTGTCTCCTGAGCTGCGCTGTGAGTGGCAGCTGGAGGACTGGCAGGTCGCTCTGATTACCACGGTATGTAACCCTCTTTGTACCCCTCTTTCTTCGTCTCTGTGTGAACCTCCATGTGCCTCTCTTTGTATCTCTCCCTGTACCTTTTCCTCCCTCTCTCCTGAGCTGCGCTGTTAGTGACAGCTTAAGGACTGGCAAATCGCTCTTATTATTGCAGTCGATGTCCTTCTCTCCAAGCCCCTCTTTGTATCCCTCTGTCTCTCGCTCTGTGCCTCTCTCTGTGTCCTTTTCCTTACCTCTCTCTCTGCCCCTTGATCCCATCTCTCTCTGTACCTCACACGCTAGTGTGGTCTAGTGGTTAACGCTCTACGCGCACGCGTCAAGTATTTCAGGTTCAATTCCTTGCGCTTTAACTGGTTTAAGAGATTTCTTGCTCGAATTGTCTCCGGTGAAGTGAGACTCTGGATTAACACTGAGCAGACAGTGACAGAATTGAATATGCAGTTCATTTTAGTGAGCCTTCCAGTTCGTTTTTTAAATGGCTGTTTCAGTGCTACTGTATCCAATTTCAGATAGTGTTCCTTGGCATGTTCCTCGGCTCCAATGTCTGGGGCTCGTTTGCAGACTCCTTCGGACGTCTGACGGTGAGAACCGTTTTGTGATCTATTGCTATATTAAGTTATATGTTGGCCTATATTGTGTTCATTGCTGGTAAGTTGAATCTTTTTTAGCTGTGCTAAAAGATTTAATTTATATATTAGTTTGGTTCTGAACTGTTCTGTTCTGAACTGTTTTGTTCTGAACTGTTTTGTTCTGAACTGTTTTTTTCTGAACTGTTCTGTTCTGAACTGTTTTATTCTGAACTGTTTTGTTCTGAACTGTTCTGTTCTGAACTGTTCTGTTCTGAACTCTGCATGGCTTTTTTTAGCTTCCAATTTAAAGCTTCCTATTGCCGTTTACAATAATAATAATTATAATAATAATAGTATTAGCATATGGTCCATTTCGGCGTCGAACGACGTCATTGGGGACCTAACTTTGCAGATAAAAATATTCAAGCAATCAACATGAGAATCTTGTTTTCAGTTTGACGCTCGCCTGACTTGAATTTTTTCATTTTTTCTCAATTTCTGCAATCAGACGATGAAGATCGCTGCGTGTTGGATTGCCTACTTTGGGTTCCTCACGTCTCAGAGTCCAAACTACTACTGGATCGTTGTGCTGCGAGCGCTCGTCGGCGCGGGCTTTGGAGGTGCCATCCAATCGTAAGGCTTGCTGCCTTCCTAGTCCTTTCTGGGTAGATCGTATTCTGGACATTGTGTTGTGTTTGTTAATTAATGTGAGGCGATGCGTTTTTTATATTACCGCATGGTTTTTTTCTTAAGCTGATATCACCGCAAGCAATATGTAGGTCAGATTAAGTCTCTGTGAGCCGTCAGTAGGTCAGGTTAAGTTTGCGCTAGCAAATCGCAAATGATGGTCAGTGCATTTGGCTGAGGCAATGGATGTTTGCGTTTTACGATTTTTTGATTTTTTTGTAATGCGCAGTCAATATATCGTTTGCACTAGACTGCAGGTTGGATTGCATTCTTGACATTGTGTTGTGCTTGTTAATGTGGTATGAATTTTTTATAATGGTGTGTGGTTTTTTATTGCCCATATATATATATATATATATATATATAGGTAAAAGGTCAGGTTAGGGTCAGGTGTCGAAAGCAACAGGGCAGGTTAAGTTTGAGGTGACAAATCGTGGGCGATGTTTAGTCAATACACGAGCGGCATTGGATGAGGCAATCGATGCTTATTTGTCAATTTTTTTTTAATGAAACGGCGCGTAAAATATATTTGTGCATGTGCCTAGTAGGTTGAATTTTATTTCATTTACGTATAACATACTCTGCTATACCGTAATTGAACGTATCAACAAGTACCTCTTATTTGGTTAGGAAGTATTCTGCTTTTATTGCTTCAGGTATTTATCTGAAATTAATACTTTTCATAATGCTGCCACTCTGTCGTGCTCCTATTCTATCTTCTGCCATCTACAACTGACCAGGCAAAGATGCGACTAGACAGCTTGATTTATTAAAGTAATGCCTTCAAATTTATGTTTTGTCTCAGTTTGAAATTGTCCTGTCATGTGTATGCCTTGAGCATTGACGTGTCAGCTTTATGCTTTCTTGCAGAATTAGGCTGGCAGCATTGTTTGAAATTCTAAATGAAGCGATGATGCTTTGTTCAGATTCACGCTTCTCAGTGAGTTCCTTCCATCACGGTATCGAGCAAAAGTCCTCATCATATCCAACGTGAGCATTTATCATGCGTGATATTTGCTATCTTCATTTTGATACTGAGCAAGCTATCTAATTTTTTTGGCGATTTGATTGCGTGTGTGCAAAATAATTTAGCAGTGTGTGTGCCAAATAAATCAATCCTCTTTTGCTTTGTGCGCAGGTAACGTGGACATTTGGCTTTTTGTTTGACTGTGTCCCAAAAAGTTAAACACTCTTAATACCTGATACACATTACATTGGGCTGTTTGTTTGACTATGTGTTTTGGTCCAGTGGGCAGATCTTGTAGGCTTTTTAACTTCAACTTCAACTCTACTACTGCAGTCCACCCTAGTGGATTATTATTTGCAGGGCTGATTTATTTAAATCACCTTTGCCAAGGGCGTGCGAAGTGACTCAAAATATGTGTGTGGCCGGGATTTGAACCGACGCGCTGTCAAACCCGTGATCCGAACTCTGCGACGTACACCACTCGGCCGCATCGCATCGTCAACTTTTGACTGTTTGATTACCAGTAACTGCTCTTGTTTAAAAAGTCTGTTTTTTCTGCTATTTTTTTAGATGAATACATCCTTTGTGGTTGCTGCACAGATCTCGTGGACGTTTGGGTGCTTGTTTGAGGTCCTCATGGCGTACCTTATCATTCCCACGCTCGGCTGGAGGGCGCTCGTCATCGTCTCTGCTGCGCCCACTGTCATCACCATGGTCTTCATCTGGGTACTATCCTTGCCTCCTTATCTGAGTACGATCCTTGCCTTCATGTGTCTCTTTATCTGTGTATGATCTTTGTCTCTGTACCTCTTCAGCTGAGTGCGATTCTTGCCTCTATACTTCTTTATCTATGTACGATCCTTGCGTCTGTCTAATTCTTTACCTGGCTACGATTTGTGTGTTATATATCTCTTTATCTGAGTATAATCCTTGCCTCTGTATACTTTTTCCTCTGGATACGATCCTTGCCTCTATATAACTCTTTATCTGAGTGTGATGCTTTCCTCTGTATTTGCCTCTATACTTCTTCATCTAGGTACATACCTTGCCTCTATGTACCTCCTCATCTGGGTCCGATCCTTGCTTGAATATCATTGACATACATAGGTCTATTGATTATTTCATTCAGGTTTCATTAATTTTTCTAAGTTTTTCCATTCGCTTGCCGTGTCGCGTCTGTGAGAATATAATATAGTAAACACGTTGAATGGGATGCTGTCTGCCGCTGCGCAGACGTTGCCAGAGTCGGCGCGGTATCTGCTGGCGGCCGGCAGGATGTCTGACGCGCAGGCTGTGCTTGCCAACATTGCCAGGTGCAACAAGAAGGAGCTGCCAGCCGGAAGGCTCATACCATCACCCTCGGTAGGCGATCATCCACTTCGACAAAGCAATGTCGGCATTTGACTTATAGTCGCGCCCGCAAACTTATCATCGTGAATCGTAGAAACGAAATAACGGCGCTGAGTTTTAAATAAAACGATACGATTTTTAAAAGAAGATGTGCTCAACAACTTCTTAAGGTTAGGACCGCATGTTATATATGTACTTGCTACCTCCAATTACACCTCGGCCTAGAATGACAATTGAATGGCCGACCATAACCGCCATTCAAGGAAGCTTCTTTCGCAGTCCGTCAAATTAATAGACGACGTCATTAAATTAATGGGACGTCATAGATATCGAGCAAAATGATTTCTGTTTACATTGAATTTTAATTAACGCGATTGCTTGTGAAAAGAAATTTGCGCTTTTAAAATTTATAGATAAATTACTCATTTTTTCGAGTGGCAGTTGTATCTACCGTTAAATTACCTTTCTAGGTTAAGGTAGAAGTCATGGTAGGAACAAAGGTTTGTCTTTGAAATCCACACAAAGATTTTTCTTAGATTGCTTTGTGTAATGGACTGCAGGTGCCGAGGGGCCGGATACGCGATCTGTTTGCGAAGGGCTACGCACGCTCCACGGTCCAACTTTTTCTACTCTGGTTCGGCGTGGCCTGCATATACTACGGGGTCATCCTGTCACAGTCGGAGATACTGGAGCTGGGCGGAGTCTGCGGCTCTGCCGGTCTGTTTCACTGCTGCTTTTACTCGCCGGTCTGCTTCACTTCTTCTTTTGTGCTGCTTCTTTTATGTGGTCCGTTTCACTGCATCTTTTACGCTGCTTCTTTGATGCGTCCTGTTTCACTGCTTTTACGCTGCTTCTGTTACGCGGTCTATTTCACTGCTTCTTTTACACTGTTATCTTTCCCCCTGCAGCATTTTTTTGTGTTTTTTGTCGAACATACGAGAATTCTTGTTATGCGGTATTGATGATGTTGATGCTAAATTAATTCTCAAATAATTACCTTTATGTTTGGCTTGCACACAAGCGTCGTATGTTCAAATTATGTCGAGTTATAGTGATCAAGCAAGCGACTGCTTAGGATTGCAGTGAGCGCCGCCGTGACAGTATGACGTCTGTTGAAATTTGAGGATTGTATGTTGATTTTTGGATGTATCGCAAGCTATCAGTTGCCGTTGTTAGGCGGCTGGTACAGCAATGTGAACCATTGGCATCTAGTTTACGGCTGCCTCTGCAGACTGGGGTAAAAGAGAATAAATCTACAGCTCAAAGCTCCTCGAGCGAGCCGTAAGAAGTGACTGAATTAGGGAGGGCGGTTCTTTTCTTGGCCCCGAGGTGGTGGAGTAGACTGTAACAGTCTTTGTCACACGTTCGTTGAGCTCCAATGAGAGAGTGTTACGCGTGTGGTCTATATGCATGCAGACGTTTGAACGATACGCGCAATTGTTACATGGCCATGCTGCGTGTGTTAGACGCAAGAGACGCAAGAGATGCATGTCGCTGCCAACGACTCACATCCACGGACTACGTCAGCATGATCGTCGCCACCTTTGGGGAGTTTGTTGGTGAATATACTTACTCATTTTATTAGTAGCAGTTAATTTTATTCGTAGTGCACATGATGTTTATGTTTGTGGTGCGGTACTTGATACTATTGAATTTATTTGGCTTATTTGCTGGGTTAACGTTTAGGCCTGCCTTTTGTACATGTTTCTACTGTTAGCTTGACTTCGCTTTGAGAAATTGACTCATCGATTGTCATTTTGTTCTCAAGTAGGCCTAATAGAGGTGGATAAAGTTTGAAAACAAAAAATCCGCCATTCATTTTGCCCTTGTTCTCTAATACCGTTAAGCTTAATCCGAACACTGCCGTTTTGACCCGGTTCCAGTGATTCCGCTCAACCTGCTGACGGTTGATTGGCTGGGCCGACGGTTGACTCTAGCCATGTCGTTCCTATTGGCTGGCCTGTTCTACCTGCTGGTGCAAATCTGTGCGAGCAAGATCGTTCTCACCGTGTTTATGTTTGGAGTGAGGGCGTTCATCTCGGGCGTCTTCAATGTCGTCTACATCTACACCAGCGAGGTACACGCCACAGCTTGTTGACGGTTCTTTGATGAGTGCGCTGCAGCTTGCTGTAGGTTCTTTGATGTAACCGCCGTGGATTGTTGCAGGTTCTTTGGTTCTTTGTTTAGTTGTTAGTTGTCTTTTGTTGGGACAAAAAATTTCCAACTGCCAAAAAATAGCTTGTTTCTAAATATTTGTGTTCGGCTCTTTCCCTGTTCTACAGTTTCGGCATGTTTTGTTTTATTTATGTTTGAGAACGTTATTCCTTGTTTTTGAGGCTTGTGCTTTTTGTTTTCTTATTTAAAATCTCTGATAGATTTATCCATTACAATTGGAGATTTATCTACTACGGTCTATAATTAAATGTAGTTGTCAAATTTAAATCTAAAGGTAACAGTTTTTAAATTTTGAATTAACTTTTTGAATTGTTTCATGCAATGAATTTGGAATAAATTTGGCTTAAAAATAAATAATTCTGTAAGTAATACAGACTGAAACGATTATTAATAATTAATAATAAAGGATCGCGTTAGGGATCGAATGTTGAGCTATGTCAATATGATGATTCGTTGAATTCGATGTTAGTTGAAAACGAATTGGAATGATAAATATATGTCAATAATTATACACAGGTCTCTGTTACGTATGGCCATTCTTAGGCAACTCTTTGTTGCTTGCAGGTGTTTCCGACGACGGTTCGGTCGATAGGCCTCGGCAGCTGCAGCGCGATGGCGAGGATAGGAGCCATGCTGACTCCATTCATAGCACAGGTTATTTTACTGAAATTGCCGGAAATAGAAATGATTGCACTGAAATGTATGAAAGCGTATGCAATTGAAATAAATGTAGTTTGTCTCTAAGTTTAGCAGAAAAGCGTACAAGAGCTGGGCATCGCGTTGGTCAAAGGCGATTTGTATTTAAGATGAGATATCGAATCAATAGATCAATCGTATTGACTTTAATCAGTGTTATTGATTGGAGAGATTGAACGACGATCTACAAGTTGATCACTGTTCTTGAATTGTGTCTGTGCCCTAGGAATCGAATGTTGATCAACAGTTTTATTTCGTTCAGGTGGTATTAACCGGACCATGTCCTTGTCCATTGCTCAGGTGATGCTGGCGTACTCTATCCGCCTCGCGGTCTGGTTCTACTCAGGCCTGTGTCTGCTCTGTGCCGTGGCAGCCTTCTTTCTGCCAATAGAGACTCGCGGTCGCGCCATGCCGGTATGTATAGAGACTTGTAGAGCTCTATGGAGACTCTTTGCTCAATATAGAGACTCCTTCCTCACTTGCTGTAGAGACTTGCGGCCGCGGCATGCCGATATGTTTAGAGACTCGTCGAGTTCTATAGAAACTGCTCTATAATAGAGACTCCTTCCTCGTTCTCTATAGCGACTCATGGTCGAGCCGTGCCGATATGTGCTGAAGCTCTTTGGTGACTCGAGCTGCTCTATGTCGAGACTGCCACCTCGTTTTCTATAGTTACTCACGGCCTGGCCATGCCGGTATGTATAGAGACTTAGAACTCTATAGAGACTCTGCTCTATGTAGAGACTCTGGTCTATGTAGAGACCTGCTCTATGTAGAGACCTGCTCTATGTAGAGACCTGCTCCATGTAGAGACCTGCTCTATGTAGAGACCTGCTCTATGTAGAGACCTGCTCTTCACTCTTTATTGATATTTGTGATCCGACTATGCCAGTATGCCCACTAACTGATCCTATTAACTTTATAATTTTCGCTTTGGTACTGTAATTGATTTCAAGTTCATTTGTTTGCGGTTATTTATTCAGAATTTTTTTGCGAAAACTATTCTGTATGCATTTGTCCATACAAATGCATACAAAATAGTTTTCGCAAAAAAATTCTATTGGACTGTCAGTAGCAATGGTCATGGATACATGTTTTAGATCATGTTTTCCTTTTTGATACACCAGTGTTGCTTTGTTAATTGCATTTCTCAAATTTATTGCTGCCATACTTTAGCAATGCAAATGAAAAATAAAAAGCAACAGCTCTCTATCAGCTCTAAATGGACTCTCTCCTCTATAAACTTTCTCTTCTATAGAAACCCCATCCTTCCGCTCTGTAGAGGCCATTGATCGTGCCATTGCCTTGCTACTTTCATTTGTAATTTTTGATTTTGTATCAATAGCATCAACTGCTCCAGCAGTCCTCATCAGGGCACAAAACATCTAACCTGTGTGAAAACATGGACATTAACATAATAGAGGTCAAAAAGCCGGGTAGTTGGTTAGTGTCAGATGCTCACATCAATCGATATCCTGCGTTGTGTTTTGCAGCAATCGCATCTGGCAGGGCATTAGGGTGCTCCTTAGAGGCCTGTCTTCCTGCCGGAGGAGGATAAAACGTTTGATGTTTCAAAGATCTCAAGATATCTTCCATTGGACTAAAACTTAAGAGCTGCATCGAATGACTTGTTACTTCTCAGTGCCAACTGTCGCGAAGAATCAATTCCTCAAATCATGATACAACATCTCCGCTGTTTGATAATGTAATGCGATTTAATACTCCATTTATTTAATTACGAATGACCTTGAGTGTATTGTCTGTTTTGATGCCCGACGGCTGCACTTTGAGTGTTCACTGGCTGTGCTGGGGTAATTACAAGCTCTAGGGTAATGTGACAGTTATGGTAGTGTGAGCGTATCGTCTCCGCGATTGTATGCGATTGCAAATCTTTGTGCAATTTATGAATTGGTACAATTTATAAGGTAGTGCGATTTATCAGTTTTGTGCGATGTATCAATTTGTGGAGTACTATATTACATATGGCATGTGTGAATGCTGCAAAACTGAGAAGACTGAATGCTAACTTTTATATTTTCTAACGGTTTTATGGGCACGCTATTTAACATCGTTTTATTGTTTGGTAGAATTTAACGTTTTTTTTGCTACGCTAACATCATCTCTAATCATCTCTCTAATAATATATATATATAATCTTGCTCCTCAGTACTTATTTCAATTTTCTGTTATTCGTTTTTCTGCCACAGGAACAAATGTTATCTGCATAGCTGTACTGTAGAATACGGTACTGTAAATTAAGAAATTTTTGGTGTATTTTATTTTGGCAGTTTTACCTCCAAGAAATTTTACTGCACTTAATTAGTGTGTTTCTTGAGGCCTACCCGTTATATGGTATAGCTTCTGCATGCTATTTTTGTACATTGAATTTTTTTGAGTTTAACAGCTTTGCAGAATTCGCCAAAATTACATGCGCGCGAAAATTGTGTGTTTTACATAAGATTGTGCCGTAGCAGAAAGAATAGAATGTTTTGGGAACTGGATATAACGTTAAAGATGATGCCGTCGAAAGTAGTTTAAGGTATTGTAATGTATGAACGCAATAGTGAAAAGAGTAGAAGTGTGAAAGATGTGAAAGTAGATGTAATTGGAAGCAGAATATCTCCATTTGCTTCATAGAGATTATGAGCCTCATTCAGGAAGCGATGTTATAAAAATCTTGGTCTTAAGATTGTCTTGGAAGAATCTTGGAAAAAACGTGTATTCTTTATTTGAAATTCCGCATCGTTGTGCGCTAACCTAATGATGACGACACAGCGATCGGCGAATGGAAAAAATAAAAAAATGTGACTTAGGAAAACAGTTAAGAGAATCGTAAGAAATCTACATGAATGAGTCCCCTGCTTCAATTTCTATGTCCCTCAGTGAGATACACTTTTTGAACGGCTGATACTCTATTGTTGAGATCTCCTATGTGATTTGAACGTTGGATCATAACGTAATATAATCAAGCATTTATTGTGAGCATTAATGTGGTATTTATAGATGCGCTTTTTGCTACAATAATTATTTTGATTAATGATTTATGGTATTTATTATTTTGTGTGCATTCTGAGTTGCTATCGCTGGATGTGATATGGCCAAGGTAATTTTTTTGATTCGAAGCAGAAATCGTGATGTTAGTCGAGTGATGTTTTTCTCATTGACAAGATTAAACACTAATAGAAGTGATATGCTTTAGTGATATGCTTTAGTGCAGTTACTTTCAGGATGTTGTTTTACCTTCCTATGGAATCAAATTTTTCTCTCTTTATTGATACAACTCACGCTATCGATTATTTAAAATAACTGAACAAATGACGGTGATTCCTAAAAATGTTGCCTCTTACAGAATCACATAACCGTGGGCAGTTCACTGGGATGACTCCCTGAAATGCAAAAAAGTGATATTTATAGATTTTGACATAGCAATTTTAAGAGAAACAGTATAAAACCCTCCCATAATTATTGAATCTCTTGAATTGATCTAAAAAGTGACTATAACATGACCGTAACATATATAACATATTGACTATATTAACATATTGACTATAACATGTTAAGTGTTAAGCTTGGTGAATAGCTTTGTCCCTATCCCCCGCAGTGTGCGAAAGTAGGACTATCTTGTATTTAAGTAGCATCATGCTAATTTTGCATGCTAATTTTGCATGCTAATTTTGCATGCTAATTTTGCATGCTAATTTTGCATGCTCAGGCCTTTTTGCAGCATACCTGTGCTGTTATTATTATTTGCTATTCAGATGATGATGATGATGATAGGAAGTATTGAGCACTGAACATTGCTATATTTTGCAGCTCTATGTCTTCAAACAACGAGGGTTTAGGGCTTTTATTGTAATTATATTACTCATGATACGTAACTGTTGCATAATTAATACTGTTGATTGATGATAATACTGTTGATGGGGTTTATCACGCTCCAGATATTTTAAATACTCCTGATTCATCTTAGATCTCTTTGATCGTCTGATCTCTTGAATAATCTTTGAACTCGATCACAGGGCCGGATTTACCTTGGTGGGCGCCCCTTGGTGGTGAGATGGTGGACGCCCATATACATAATCAATAGGCTTACAGTGTAAATACTAAAAGTGTATACATTTATACATTTTATTGTATACTTTATAAAGAATTTTCCCAATATTGTTTGATTTTTAAATTCAAGTTTACATATACGATTTAAGTCCTGATGTAAAATTTACGATTAAAATAATGTTTTAGCTAATGAATTATTACGTTACATGGAAAGTGATGTATAGGAAATATATTGTACCGACTGAAGTTGTATAGTATAGCTTATTTGATTTTGGGCCATGACAGGAGGGAAACTTTATATGAGAAGCTTCAGAACTTCTTTTCTGTTTTGCAATAATTGTGTGTGCATTGTATATAGTAAATGTTGTATTTAATTGATGTAGTAGTTGATGAATGGATATGAACTGTGGTTCATGAGAGGGCTATTTTGATCTAATATACAATTCCTTCAAATTTTTTAGTTTGCGTAGCATTTTTATCACTTAGATTTACCAGGCACAGTATTGTCTGTGGTTTAAGCCCAAAGTACTAGTTTTAAACGTTCATAGATGCCTTAAAACATGCGCGCTAGTGTGTTAAAATGTGAGCTAGCGATTTTCGTTGAACCGCAGTGCATATTCATATACGTTGCTTGACCAGACCCCGTTTGTCTGCCTTCATCATGAGTACAATTATGAAGTTGTATTGTAGCTTTGTTAGCTGTGATCATGCTAAGCTTTGTGGTTGACTGTTGTACGATGTATATACGGATATAATCCTGTTTGACTTGAAGGCATTGCTAAGTTCGTGAATCCTGAATTTAAATGTATGCATCTATCTCCATAACTCTATGAATATTGTGTGCATTACACCTGTAACTTTCTTTCTTCATTTTCTGCCAAATCGTTTTCGGTGTGTAGTCTGCTGCACTTCTCTCCGCACCCACGATTCAAGCAAATTATGTTTTTTCCAACTCTGTATGACGTATTTCTGGTGCATTGCAGGTGCAGTTCCATACATGTGCAATTGTACATACATATACAATTGTACATACATATACAATTGTACATACATATTCAATTGTACATACATGTGCAATAGTACATACATGTGCAATTGTACATACATGTGCAATTGTACATGCATATACAATTGTACATGCATGTGCAATTGTACATACGTGTACAGATACATTGTAACGCAGAAAAATATGTCATGCAACTGGGATGGAAAAAGCATATTTGTCTGAATAGTAGGCGCGGAGGAAGTGCAGCACAGCAGACCACAGTTAACAGCATGCTACACTACGTGTTGCCTCATGCCTTGATTGTAGCGTTGTAGAACACAACAAGGTGGTGGCGATTTTTTGCATTTGACGGTTGAAGAAGCATGCATAATGCATATAATATGAAATATTTTAAATGCGATATAAGATTATGTTAAAAAAGATAGGAGCAATCCAAATAGTCGATAATAGAATACTCGGAAACTCAGCATACTTACTCATCAAAGTGTGATTAACAAAGACACTATTGCTAATCCGAATGTTATTTTAATACTGTCAACTTACACAATTTACATTCTAGGTTTTCGTTGCGAGCTCTTGTTTCTCTGGTGCAGTATCATGTAGTTTATCCTCTACGATCTGTGTACATGTATCGTATGTGCATCACGACCTTGTACAATGTAGGCCTACATGTATGTAGGAAATCTTGTCAGAAAGAACTTCAGAATCCATATTGAAAATGTGTGACTGTGTGTCTATTGATACAAAATAATGTAGCCAATTTATTTAAAAGCATCGGTCTAGCGAGGGATCCGTCACATGGCCTCATTACGCAAAAAATCTCTTTTTACATCATCTACCGCTACGACGCATTATCTACACGCCGGTGCCGTCAGACCACTTCACAATATTATATCTGAAGTGAACCAGGCCTGCTTACCTCCAGAGTCGAAAAATTAAAAACTTTAAAATATCGCGATAGAACAAAAAAGCACCAAAATAGTGATCATACATCATCACAAATAGGCCTATGCTTCAAATTGCAATCAATGTTTGGGGAAAAACTGTTTTTGACAAAGAACTCTACTTCGATATTTAATTTAAATAGTAATTGTTTTGGCAAATGACACAATAACTATACTAGTAAGTAGAAGCATTTCGTGTCCCATCTTATCCACCCGTTAAAGCGGGTTAGCCTGTAATAAAAATCTCCACCCACCAACCTACCCTCATGCGTTATGTTCTCTTCTTTTGGTCCAGCCGTCAGCTCTGTGAGTGACGATGGGGCCGAATGAGCTCTCTCGAAGCATCTCTGTCGGGCATCGCCCTTATGGCATTGTTCATTGACATGCCATTTTGTTTTAGGTCCTCCGCTATGTTGTCGATCCATCTCCGTCTTGTATGATGCTTATGATTGTAT
>JAQIWG010004251.1:0-16347 GCA_034695025.1 Chamaedrilus cognettii | reverse complement strand
GAGTTCAGATGTGACAGCGGACAGTGCGTAGCGGCGTGGCTTAGATGTGACAGGGAGTACCACTGTCAGGATGGCAGTGATGAGTACCACTGTCGTAAGTTCATATGATTCGACTGATATACATTTCGCAACCAATTATTGCCACAAATTAAATACATTTGTATTTTACAATGACGTCGAAAGCAAACAATTATATTGATGTGAAGTGCCTGGCTGCCCACAGCTTGTGACGATTTGGAACGGAAGTCAATTATCGTATAAGTACACCTAGCGCACAATATTACTATATTGCGTAGTATTCGTTTTAATACGCTACTCTGAAATTTAAAATATTGCATTTCATGTTCTAAGCTATTGTTTAACTAGCGGTGTAGCTGATGAGTTACTTCCCCTAACGATTCTCTAATAATGCTGTACTCCTGTAGCGATGCCTTAGTGGGCCTTTTTCATTTAATGTGTGATAGTTTATTAGTTTACAATGCTCATCCTTCGCTTCAGCCTTTGTAATCGTGACCCAAATATTACTGCTGTATTCTTGTTCTTATTATTTTGCGCTATAGTTTTAAGAACTTCAATAAATGAACGCTACCCAATCTGAGCAAATAGTGTATTGTTTTTCTTCAATATCTTTCCTCGATTCCCATTGGTTGGTTCTTGGCATGCAGCCCCTCCCACGCCCGCCGCATGCTCTAGCGCTGAGTTCAGATGTGACAGCGGACAGTGCGTAGCGGCGTGGCTTAGATGTGACAGGGAGTACCACTGTCAGGATGGCAGCGATGAGTACCACTGTTGTAAGTTTTATGGAAAGGCTTTTTTAAAGTTTGCTTTTTTGAGATTATTTTTTCAAATGCTCATGTTGCGCATTTGCATGTTAACCTTTTACATTAACAATGTTATGTAATTGTGTTGATATCTGTTATGTGTTATGTGTTACGTAATGCTACGTTATAATTACCGGTATCAATAAAAAATATTAATTTAAAGCGTGATTGTGACGATTTAGCACAAGAATAAGAGTCATTGAAGATATATTGTTGTGATGAACATGAAATTCGCATGGCGATTCTTTCATTCAAAAACATAATATAACAATTATTAAACTTTATACCTCCATGGCCTACTCAGATTTCATGTGCATACAAAAATATACCACAAAAAATACGTACAAAGGTACGTAAGTTAATGTTTTGTGTGCATCTAATGTATGCATGCGGTTTTTATCCACCAGACGAGGCTACCACACAGCCCCCAGTCGTCATATGTGACCCGGTACGACAGTTCACATGTCAGGACGGGTCCTGCATCCCAAGCAGTCTCGTCTGCAACCGACAGTTTGACTGCTACGATGCATCCGATGAATTCAACTGTGGTAGGACGGCCTGGTGCTAAATATTAATTTTAAAATTTTGGTAGCCTACTCCTGTGTGTATTGTTTCGTTTGCAAATGTCGATTATAATTCTGAGAATACTAGGTTAAATCATTTGACAATGAAACGGACTTTATCATAAACCCAATATTATCGCTATTATTATATTATTATTTGAGAAGTAAAATCAACAGATTCAGATCAACAGATCGACTTCAGAAAATTAATTGTGTGAAAATTTTTGTTAAATTAACCTTTTTGCGAATTGCCTTTGTGGAGACTGAAGTTGTAAAAAACATTACTGTTTGAAAAATTCGCTTTTTAAACCAACGCTCAGTAAAGTTACCTTCTCCCATAATTGATGCATCGGGCATCAAATTTTGTGTCTAGGCGTAACTTCTGCCTTGTTTGTAGCAATTTGTTTTACGATGCTTTACACCGTGCATGATTTTACGTGAACTTTCGCTTTACTTTCTTTATACTTAGATTGTACCTGAAATTGATGCCCACCGAATAATCTCTCCTGTAGATATTTAACTTATTTTAAAAATTTGGAACACTATAATTATACTCTGAAATAGATGCTCACCGGCTTATCTGACCTGTAGATGCTTAGCATCCTGTAGATATAGTATTTAGATTAGTTTTGTAAGTTCTATAGGCTCTCAGTTGTTACAAC
Organism: Chamaedrilus cognettii; assembly: GCA_034695025.1. NCBI lineage: Eukaryota > Metazoa > Annelida > Clitellata > Enchytraeida > Enchytraeidae > Chamaedrilus > Chamaedrilus cognettii. The sequence continues at coordinate 14,301 of JAQIWG010004251.1, read as the reverse complement.
CTTATGCATGCTAAAGAGTAGTCTGACAATACAGCCAATTTTTGAAAGCGCGAATTTGAGCACATCACTGCGTTTCACAGAGTGGTGTGTATTTTATGCAATACGCTTACAAATTTCAGCTTTGCATGTCGGAGAAGAGCATTGTGAAAAGCATTGTGTTAGGGGAAGAAAAATGAAGGTGCACTATAATAATCTGGATTCTAGGCAGCGAGGCGTGGCCGCCGCGCGAGTGTTCTGTGCATGAGTTTGAGTGCAAGGACGGGACGTGTATCGAGGCCTGGCAGCGCTGTGACAGACAGTACCACTGCCCCGACAGGACGGACGAATATGACTGTCGTATGCTTGCTCTGCCCTCCTCCTTCAACCGCTTTGCTTTGCATCTGATGCTGAATTAGTGGTCGTAGTTTTAATTAATAATAGTAGACTGAAATCTCTGTTGTCATCAAGAGTACAGCCAATGTACAACAACTAAACTAAACTAACCGTCTTTCCTTGTTGTCTAATCTTTTAATGTCCACGTTTTCACACAGGTTTAGACGTTTGCGTCCTGATGAGGACTGCTGGAGCTGAGTTTTTACTGCCGGATGCCCTTTTTGACGCCAACTACATAAATAATTATCTGGCACGGGGTTAGCAGCTAGCGGCACTTGTGTGTTTATCAGTCTTGCTGAAGGGCCTGCGTGCCATGGTTTCGTAGTTGCCGGCTATACCTCTGCTAGCATTAGCGTATTCCTACTATTTGCATAAGTACCTAGCGACTATTAGCATCAACTGTTATATTGGACACATAGGCGAATCTAACTTGTACCCATTACTTTTTAGCCAATTTTGTGCTTTGGCTGCAGTTTGACTCTGTTCTAACGACAAATGTTTTAAATGGTTTTAAGTTTTGTTTATGCAGCGTTTTGTTCCATTAAGTTTTGTTTATGTAGCGTTTTGTTCCATTAGCTTAATATGATTTCAATACAGTCACTTTCATAGATCGGCCACTAGCCACCCTAATGCATATATCTCAGATTGAATCCTGCATGCTAGCATGTAGAATTGTTTGAAACAAAAATTACATTTGGATTCCAGCAATCTGTTTAGCATAGAAGTCCGTTTATTACGTGTTGAAGTTTACACTGCCATTAGCAATAATTATACGTTATAATCACATCACTTCTATTCTAGTCTCAATACGGAGATTATCAATTGGTCTTATGCAACAAATTAGTAAATTCCACATGTCATAATATCATGATTTGTTCCGCTGCCCCCACCTACCCTCCAGTCGTTCAGTGTGACCACACGACCCAGTTCACCTGCGGCGATCAATCCTGCATTAGTCTCCAGCTCAGATGCGACCGACACTTTGACTGTCTGGACCGCACCGATGAACATGATTGTGGTGGGACATGTTCGTAGTCACACATAAAGATATATGATCAACTGCTGTAGGCCTATATTTGATAGGGTGGTGCATTTTCGAGATTCGGGGCCAAAAGATTAGTGATTAATTTGAGCGATCATTTTCATGCTCAACCCGTTTTTTAAAAAAAGGGTCGCTCTCTCATTATTATTACTTTCTTTTTTTGTGTTCTTTGCCTCTACCCTATTTACAGGGTAGAAATTTATGTGGGTCAGATTTTAGAAAGATAAAAGCCTTTCACTGAACGCCATGACGTCACAGCTCGGTTTATGTGTGACAGTCATTGGACTTTCAGTTAACAAACGAGATTGTTTGTCATTGCTCATAAGTAATACTAAGACAAAGATTTTTCTAAGATGATTTCATGCATCAGGCCCTGCACACTGCTGATGGTTGTCACAGAGGCGCCTCCTACATCGCCCTCCGCGCCAGCTCGCTGTCATGCGAGCGAGTTTGACTGCGGTGACGGGGAGTGTCTCAGCATGTACCTCGTCTGTGACCGCAAGCGAGACTGCTACGACGGGTCCGATGAACTCAACTGCGGTAATGCTATCACACTGCGCCTGTTCTGGCCGACGCCCTGCAGGATGGGGAACACAGAATTGGCTTGTAGCCAATGCAGAGCTCCTCGGGTGAGTTGTAATAGGCGACTACAGAAGGGGGAGCTGTTCTGTGCGGACTCCCTTGTGCAGAATCGGATTGTATATAGTCTTTGCGCTACACGTGGTCCCTAAACTATAAAACGTAGAACATGTTCTGGTTTTTTTTTCATTCTCAAGAAATTCAACCAAAAAGATGTGGTTCCCTCTGCATTTTGGCCTTTAGCGAGTAGCTGTGGTGTAGTGGTTAAGGAGTCGGACTTGTTGGCTCTCGGCTGCAAGCCAATTCTTTGTTTTCCAGCTTGCAGGGTTTGAGTGTAGTGTGCAGGGGTTTAGGGGAATAGATAAACATAGGCATGGAAATTATGTTTTTCGCAAACATATTTAGATAAATAGGTTTCAAATTGATTATTCTTAATTGTCCTATTTCAGTGTCGAACATCGCGCTGGTGGCGACCCCCACCCAGCTGCGAGTTCGAGAGGGGGCTGATGCCATCTTTGTATGTCGCTCGGATGGTCGACCGGAGGCTCAGCTCAGGTGGACCAGGGGCCCTGCGGACCAGGTTGCGTCTGGGTTCTGACTTTCCCTTTAAAGTTTGGGCATTTTCTACATGTAAGTTCTTGTATTAAATTTATGCAATTTTAATGTAATTTATACATTTTTAGAATTTGACCTTAATCCTGTTACGATTTGCCTGTTTTCTGATATTCTGCGAGTGGCTTGAGGTACTCAGTTTTGTAATGTTCTTTATGCTGTTACAATCAATTCGCTTGATTAAGATTTTCTCTTTATAACTGTGTTACCAAGGCGTATTAATTTCAAACCAATAGGTCGATTCCAAATCCGCACGCTTTGAGCCCTGAGCTAGATGTCGAGCGCTCACCTAATTGCAAACATGTTTGAATTCTCTGTTCGCGCAGTCGCTGCCATACCACGCGACCGACGTCCGCGGGCGGCTGACCATCTCCCCGGTGACGGAGCAGGACTCTGGAGAGTATCACTGCGAGGCGGCGAACATCGCCGGAGTGAGACCCGCCATTGTCAGACTGACCGTCGACGTCATCTGTAGGAACTAGTTATTTATCCTCTAACAATTAACCCCTAGTCGTATATTTTAGTTAAAATTTACTTTGCGGCTTTGAGACTTTGCGACTGCAACTTTGCGACTTTGCTTTGCAAAGCATCCACTCCAGCCTCCTCCTAAAACGCAGCGAGCCGCGACGAGTCTGTCTGGCATGGCGCTATTTTGAAGCCTTTGTATTATTTTTCTTTACTGTAATGCAGCAAAAACAATGAGGTATTAATACATGTATAGTGTATAAAACATGAAAGCATGCACTTTTATGCTTCACTGTAGTGATAACAATTGCAACAATTGGTTTAGGATCCGTTTCAGCATCCAGTGACGTTTTCGAGGAACTCACTTCGCCATGGGTGAAGGGAGGTCCTCGGTGACGTCATTTGATGCAGTCGGACAATGGACACGTGGACAACCGACCCGTCTATCATAGACTCTTTCTCCCACCCCTTGGTTCTAGGTTCTCACCAATTATACATTAATATTTGGTGAACAGGCGGCCCGGCGGAAACACACAGCGAGGCTCTGTAGGGCTACAGTATGTGACGTCACAGCCGCCCTACGCTGCTTCGCTGTGACGTCACATACAATAGCCCTGTACAGCCTCGCTGTGTTTATCTAGTCGGGCCGTCCTCCACAACGCGCCGCCCCACGCCTGGCCGCTGTGACGTCACGCAGTCGATGTGCACGGACGGCGCATGCATTCCTGCCGACTACGTGTGTGACGGAGACTTTGACTGCTCCGACAAGAGCGACGAGTTGGACTGCGGTAACTACCCTAACCCTAATTATTGAGTTCAATGTCAGATTTTGTGGGCCAAAGGCCCCGTCTCCATATTTAGAAAAGAATAGTGTTTTCTGGTAGGAAGGCCAGAGGTCATCATTGATTTTTTTTTCTCGTTTGTGTATTCAGCTATCAGTGTATCGGTATATACTACACTTTTAACGCACTCAAAATATTTCATGCAAATGGAGATGAAAAACATCACTGTTTCACTAGTTTCTTTAACCATCATTATGTACTAATTTGGGCAATCTTTCAGATCATGCATTAGCATGGGGGAAGTTAACAGGAGTTTGAGACACGTGAAACCTCAAATTTAACCCGTCGACGCTAGCAATAGCACACGAATCCCAATTTTTCCATACTAATTTTATGATCCAGAGGAAGGCCCTAATTTGGTGCTGCTATTTAAATTACTCTTTTATTATTCCTTCTTTATTTATTTTTAGCTTATTCTTGTGCAATTGTTTTTTTATTGTGATGCTCAGTGCGTCAAGTGCCGTGTGAGCCGAATGAGTTCAAGTGTTCGAGTGGGAAGTGCGTGCTCATGATCTGGCGATGTGACGGTGACGCAGACTGCCCCGACAAGTCCGACGAGCTGCAGTGCCGTGAGCGCAATCTTAATTTTTCTTTCAACAAAATGTCAATAAATTAAGAGTCAAATGGGGTAAGCATTTTCACAATTTAACTTTGAATCGCATATTTTAAATTTGAATAAAAATCCCCACAACTTAACCATAATTAATTACGAGCTTATTCTCTGCGCATGTATCTATGTTTGCATTACACGTGCTATTCGTCGTTACTTGTTTGATTTTGAGCCGTTTGTGTTTTGGGAATTGGCATGCAGGTCGCCAGGTTATGTAGTTATAAGTTAATTGGCAATTAAATAAATCAGATGTACATTATTTTTCACTTGTGCTCCTCATTTCGCTGTGGTGCTACGCATGTTTGGTATTTCCACAATGAAATAAAGACTTGACGATCATGTGCTGCTGCCCTGTCAGCGACCTCCTTTATCAATACTTATAACCAATAAGTTAATTGACAATAAAATAAATTTGATGAATTGCTTGCGCTCACTTGCGCTTCTCATTTCTTGTTGCCACTATGTATGTTTGATATATCATTACTTCATTAATGACTTGTTAATCGTTAAAATTTTGCTCTGCCGCCCCATTAGCAACCTCTGCGCCTGGTGCGGCGTGTGGCGCCGACTCGTTCCGCTGTGTGTCACGTGACCAGTGCGTCCCCTCGTCCTACCACTGCGACGGGGAGCTCGACTGCATCGACGGGTCGGACGAAAAGGGCTGCAGTATGTACATACTGCTGTGTTCAGTGTGCTTTGTGAAAGTTGTCTTCATTGTTGTTATTTTTTTATTTTTTGTTGTTGTTGCTGCTATTAATATAATTATTTCGCCAATGTAGCATGACATCAAATAAAAAGAATGCGAAATTTACTTAACTTGAAATTAAAGTCGTGCACTGAAGTGAAGGTCAGGGGCCTAGGCCATGGCTTTAGAATGAGTGCAGGGGCCAAGACCATGGGTTTAGAACAAGTGCAAAAAATTGAATCATTAGATCACTTCATGAGATGGTCATTACTGATGAATATTAAAACTCAGTGCATTATTTTTGCTTAAATATCTGAACTTGTAAAGAAAGATAACTAAACTCGTAAATTAACGAGTCAAAGAAAATATATCTATGAATTCAACCCATTTATGCTGTGATTTCGTTAGTTTCAACTGGCTACAAATCCAGAGCCAAGTACGCAGTGTGCAGATTAGACGGTTTGCAGTATGCAGACGTTTTTAATATGGACCTCGTCATGTTAACTACAATTTTATTGGTTTTAAATGTAATTTTATGCCCCTATCAATTTTACACTAGGCATTTGATGATCTAGATGAAATTTTACCTTTTCTATTAACCCCCCCAGTCGCCCCGACGATCACACGTGCCCCCCTGCCCGAAGCCACTGTCCAACTCGGTCACTCCTTGTTCATCGAGTGCGACGCGATTGGCGTGCCCCCGCCTATCATCGTGTGGCGGCTCAACTGGGGTCACACTGCGCCCCCACCGCGCGTCTTCGCCACCACTGAGCGCGTGGCGGACGCGTACGGGGCGTCGATCGTGAGTCATGGGCGCATCACGATCCAGGACGCGGTGATGGAGGACGAGGGCGCGTACACGTGCGAGGCGATGAACAGTCGAGGGAACATACTCGCCGTCCCAGACACCATCGTCCACGTCATACGTGAGTTGATTATTGCTTAATGTTTGTAATGCTGGCCATTCTTGTTCTATCAGTTGACCATGTCTTTGTGAGCACAGTGAGGACCTCTCAGAAACCATCGTGCACGTCATCTGTGAGCTTGTTTCATTTGTTGTTCATTTACTAGAATATCTAGATAATAGTGAATGGTTTAATCCGCTAAGCGACAGCGTCATCACTTATAGTGTTCTGAACTTACAGGCCCCCCTCTAGTCTTGTTAGAGGGCAATGTCCGACAATGTGTTGCATGGTCTGTATCTGACCACAACTGCAGCTAGGGCTGTCTTGCAGACCCCACATAATTATGCTCAGTTTCTACCTATTGGCGGTGCTCGCTCTGGTAGCTAGTCCGCTTCGTTTAGTGTCGTTGTAGATAGCTGAAACCAGGCAGTGGAATGACTGGCAGAGGGTGCAGTGGCATTTTGTGTGTGCCATTCATGTTCAACCAGCATCATTAACACAGTTAAGATATCCCATATTCCTAGAAAACGTGGATTTATTGCGTTTTAGCATGGACAACTTTGCTATAAAAAAATACGCACAGAGTTCCTGACGTCTTTCATTTTGTACTACTTGGCTATTCGCGAGTTACATCTGCCACATGCGGGGATCTATTTTTAGCTCTGCCGACCTCTCCTTTTTATGTTAATTTTGTTGTGATACTGTTGCAGCCCTGGGCGACGTGTGCCGTGCGCCGACCTTCAACAGCGAGGCGCGCGATGCAAGGGACTGTCTGGCATGCTTCTGTTTCGGAGTGACGCAGGACTGTGGCAGCAGCACCCTCTACCTCACAGAGGTCTGCACTTTTGTACCTCATTACAAACATACTAGACCAACGCTAAATAGACATAGGCATACGATACAAGTATAGACCAAAACATACAAGACGTACTGGTTAGAACTTAAATGCATAAAGTAACCTGAAATCTCCTGGGGGCTCATTTACGTAGATATCTTATGACAATCTTAGTCGTAAGATTATCTTAAGAGAATCTTTGGCAAATCTTATCTTTTTTATTGGAAACTCCACACGGTAGCTTGCAAACCGAATGATGACGTCACGGCGGTCGACGATTGGATTTTATTTGTTTTAAATTTCAGTTAGGATAAGATTTCAGACAATCTTAAGAAATGTACGTAAATGAGGCCCCTGGGTTGCGTTGGGGGTTTTGTTACTGTAAGGATTAGCAAGTTAGGATTAGAGCTGAGTTATTGATAGGGTTAGGTTAGGGTTAGGTTTGTTCAGGCCTGCTTCTTCACTTTGGTATTCTCAAAAACCACCACCTGTGTATTATTTACTAGCTCAGAAGTCATTTTGTGACAAGCAGCTTTACTTAAAGCGTTGTCATTGATTTATGTTAACATTGAAGATCAAATTAGTATTTGATTTATGTGCAAAAGTGTATTTTATTTTATTTATTCTTTTCTCAGATGCGAACCGGAGAGCGGTTGACTCTGGTGGACAAGGACACGAGGTCTCCCTTCGCGAGACAAAGTTTGATTGACTTCAGTCCTAGTGACCACCGCTACTCACTCAGAGAATACTCACGACGAATAACGGCTGGAGATTTCTACTGGAGCCTGCCTGTCCAGTTCTTGGAAAATCAGGTTTTAAGCGTAGTCATTTTCGCCTGAAGTATTTTGGCGTATTCGAATTTCGAGTACTTTTCTGTAAAATGGAAGTATATAATTTAAATCTTAAATTTAAATCTTAAAAAAACTTAAATTTAGTATCAAATTTATCCTTTTATTTATTTGGTAAGCATTTTAGTTTATAGTTTTCTAGAAAATACAAGCGCTAAAGCGTAGACTTTTTTGTAAACTGATTGCGTTGGTAATCTAACCACTGATAGTCGATTCTGTTTTTTTTGCATTGCGGTATATTTTAAATTAAAATGATTATTTTTATCTAAGAGCATCAATAATGTGTCAGTTGGGCCTCCATTGCCTCGACAATGTTCAACGTTTATGCAGATTTGCTGTTTGAGTAATTATTGTATTGTTTTTGTATTGTGTGGCAAAATTATATAATACTTTATTCAAAACCAATATTTTCATTTGCAGTTATCAGCTTATGGTGGAAGACTGAAATATTCATTATACTATGCCACTACGTACGGAGAACAGAACTTGGAACAAGAGCCTGACGTCATCATTAGCGTAGGCAACCCTATGTTTTCTTCAAATATATCCATTTTTTTCAGGTTGTTGACGCACTTTTAACATCAAAAGTAACTGGCCCAATAGTTCGTGCTCTGTGCACTTTCTGTATCATAACGCTATGCTGTTACGGATTTTAATCTGGTTTCTGCTAATACCTGCTGTATATTATATTCGTTCATCTTGTACAACCTTGAAACCATATGCTAACTATAATCGCATAATCTTTGAGGATAAATTGATGTTTTGTTGCTGAAATAAATTTTATGAATTTTTTTTTCTAATTACGACGACAATGTACGACTACAATAGTATTTTAATTGTTCCTTTATAACGCATGGCCGTTATAGCAGTTGATTTGCCATTGCTCATCGCTATATTATTTTGCTTTGCCATTCATTCCAGGGAAATGGAATAACCCTCTTCCATTGGCAGTTCAGACAGGCATTCAGTGGACGCGAACAGCTGGCTAAAGTTTTCTTCAAATCGGTGAGGTTCTTATCAACGATTTCCATACCGTGTCGTTATTCGGATATGCGTGGTGCAACATTCAGAATTTCTAAAATTTAACTGAAACCTGCTTATCACTCAACGTAGCATATGCCTTGCATCATGGATATTATATAGTGTATGAGAAAATGTTCCCCAATGGGTGGAGTGCGTAGTAACGAAGACTAATACAGTCCGGTTCTGTGCAAAATAGAACCGGAAGCGCTCCCCTTTCTTTAGTGTCGCCCTTTACGACTCGCCCGGGGAGCTCTGGACTGCGAGCCAATTCATTGTTCCCCAGCCTGCAGGGGGTGGTCATGTACGTCATTTCAACAACTGGGCATTAATATTAAAGTAGCATACTATCATTGTTTGTAGTAATATAAAATCATTTGGTGCACAAGACTTGAAATAATACTTTATTACAATGATCTATCGATACTTTTGAGTGTAACATTATTTTTTATGTGGCGCACAATTTTTAGGAAGACTGGTTTTTGGACGACGCTGGAAGGCGCAAGCCCTCTAGGGAGGATCTGATGTTGGTGCTACAGAAGCTTGACTACGTCCTCATCAAGTCGAGATACAATGTGCTGCAGAGCGAACACTGGTCAGGAATTATAATTCGTTTGCTTCTATACATATCTAAATTCTATGTTTGGTGAAAGTTAAAGATTTTGACGGGTATGGATAGTAGTGAGATTGAGTGAAATCCGCCAGTAGCGATGTACAATGTTGCCTTGGGAGTTGTAATCCTTCTAATTCTCTGATTAAGTTAAATTCTTCTAAGTGCCGATACATGCAATTATTGCAAACGCATCTGCAGGATAAAAATGGTGGAGACTGATGCTACCCATGAGTAAACTCACATGATGTATAAATGTATGTATGTATACTGCACAACTAACACACCAAAAATATGTCATGCAAATTGAGATGGAAATCATCATTTGTTTGAATTGCAGGTGCGGGAGAAGTGCAGCAGTCTACATACAGGCAGCAGTTTTTAAGAAATTGGTTTTTATCCTGGATATAAAGGAGAAGAGGGACTTAGCCAATGTCCTTTGTGATGATGACATGAGATGCTGTGTTGACTGCAGGATCGGTGACATCAGCATGAGTACTACTACGCCCAACAACGCCGGACTTGGTCGGGCTGCGCTCGTGGAAGTGTGTCGCTGTCCGCCCGGTTATACTGGCAACTCGTGCGAGGTGAGTCGTCTGAATACTAACTACGACCTTTTTTGTCATCTAATCTGTTCATTTCCATATTTTCAAAAAGGTTTAGATGCATGCGCCCTGATGAGGATTGCTGGAGCTGAGTTTTTGTGTGCAGTTGTAATATGTCCTTAAAACATGTCCTAGTTTGAGTGGCAGTGTATGGAATAAGCAAAGAAACATATTTAAAACTGTCGCGTTGTGGCATAAATAAAATCAAATCTGAGTTAAATGTGTTGTCTCGCCATCAACATATATATATATATATATATAATAATGTGAAGCGAAAACTTGTGAAGGGTGGGGTAAGAAAACATGGAGGGAGGCATTAGAGAACGATATGAAGGAGCGAGGCATGAATAGAGACATGGTAAGAATCAGGAGTTATGGGGAAGTCTTATCGTGTGAAACGTCCAACCTGTGCTAGAGTGAAAAAGTGGACGTAAAGCGTAAATGATGATGATGAACCTAAAATTGTTTACTTTAAAATCAAAGAAACGACTGAGTGGTGTCTAAATGCGCTAGTGACTCCTTAATTGCATTTAGACGTGTGCGTCGGGCTACAGCCGCGACGCAGCCGGGCGCTACTTGGGAACGTGCGGCAGGGCTCACTGCAACTGTAACGGCAACTCTGAGGAGTGTCATCCACTCACCGGGGAATGTCTGGTCAGTGTTACGCGTAATGAATTTTTTACACGCGGCATTCCGTAACTAGTACCGCTGTATTGTCATATTATAGCAATGAACAACAAAACGTTGGGTTTTGCCTTTTTAAATTACGAGTTAAGAGGAGAGAACTGACATTGTTTTCGGTCATGCGTCATTACAGGCAGAACGTGAACGTGTAATGTTCCCGTGGTCTCGCTCGTCAACAACTTTAAATCTGCGTCTAGGCCTAGGCGGTGACTAGTCGTGAAAATGCTTAGAACTGCTGATGACCTAAGAACAACCAAAAAGTTTATTTCCGGTATCCAGGAATTTTCATCTGGATGCTGTAACTATTACAGCACGACGCCTCGTCGTCATAAAGTAGTTGTAAATCAAAATTATCAGTAAATAAAAGTGAGTTTACCACCAGCTGCATCAGCCGAAGGTGGTGGTTTGTTGTAGAACTGTCGCGGTGGGTCAGCTGGACGGTACTGCGACGAATGCAAGTCTGGTTACTACAGTCTGGCGCGAGGGGGCGTCCACATCCAGTGCGTCCCCTGCCCCTGCCCCATTGCAGGCGATACTTCCAGGTCAGATAACTGTGTCCGATGCTTATTACTTCATCTATATCGCTATATTCCAGTTTATTTCTCACTTTGTGTAGCGACTCAGAATTCCTATTTATCTTATGTTTTTGCAAGCTTTGCTTAATTTTTTTGTAAATTACCAAAATTGAATTTAAAATGAATTTAATATGAATTTAAGATTTGTTTATCGATAGTAACTAGCTAGTCGCTGATTGGCTATCAAGTTGCGGTAGCGAATCTTGAACATTTAGATTTGAGGGTGGCCAAATTCTATAGAAAAAGTGTCAAACCAGAAGGCAGATTGTTTCATCTTCAATGGGTACAAATTAATTGTCCTTCCTTAATTAAAATTGCTATTTGAATACGTACATTTGAAGCAAATGAATTTCTATATTCAAATGGGAAGCCATGGACCCACCCCCCCCCAAATCCGCCTCTGACTGGATGTTAGGTTTCAGGCGGAGTGTCACGTGGACGGTGATGGGCAGGTCACGTGTCACGGCTGCCCCCCACAGTACTCGGGGCGCCGCTGCGAGCAGTGTTCCCCGGGTTACGAGGGCAACCCTCTCGTGCCCGGCGAAACTTGCCAGCCAGGCCAGTACCCACTAATGGTTCTTCTTATGTTCAGTCTTTATTGTTCATTATTAGCAGTCAATTACTTGAAAAAATCGTAATGCCATGAAACAATAGGGCAATCCAGGGGAAAATTTCTCTTGGTGGTCATACAAAGCAGCTGCTAAGACAGACGGCGTGACTTGCTCACGCTTTGATAAATTCACAAGTGATATCAATTTAAAATGTTTTTATTATACTAAATAAAAATAAAGCAATAATTTTTGTTCATTGACAGTTGCTATAAACATGTTATATTCAAGCACTGTTTGTGTGCTATTGCTTCATGTAACTCGCTTTGTGTTGTGAACTTAAAGTTCTATCTTTGTATTGTGAACTTGAAGTTCTATCTTTGTATTGTGAACTTGAAGTTCTATCTTTGTATTGTGAACTTGAAGTCCTATCTTTGTATTGTGAACTTGAAGTTCTATCTTTGTATTGTGAACTTGAAGTTCTATCTTTTTGTTGTGAACTTAGTTTGATCTTTTGTGTTGTGAACTTACAGCTCGTTCTCAGTGTGATCCTAGGGGCAGCCTTCACACTCGCTCCGATCCATTCACAGGCCAGTGCAGTTGCAAGGTTAGTTTGCCCTGGCCACCACGTATGATATTTTCACAATTATAATTAAATCTAGATTAGTTTTTTACTTCTTTCAATACGATCTGTTACCGATATTTTGTGTGAATTTATTTGCGCTGCGAAGTAAATTTATTTGTTGCAATAGCGCGATTGGCTGTAAGTCGTCACGCATGTGTGCGGCAGAGGTTTACGAGTGGTCTGAACTGTGACACGTGTCAGCCAAGCAGCTTCTTCCTGTCAGAGCTCAACTCTGGAGGCTGTGCCTCCTGTTTCTGTATGGGCGTCACGACCAACTGTGCCCCCACCACCTGGATCAAGGCACAGGTTCACTTCACACTTCTATTTTATAACAAAATATCCTTGCTTCTATAGGTTTACAGAAGTTTAAGTTTGTTGCACAGGTTAACTTTTTACATCTACTGCATAACACGACATCATTACTACTACTGGAGGTTCTTGCAAGAAATAATTCTCACATATCTTTGGTTGTGTTTTGGGCTACGTCTTAAAATAAGCTGAGGCGCGATGATGCAGAAAGCCTATGCCTAGGCTAGGTCAGGCTTCCGGTGGGAGCCATGAATGTGTCCACTTTGGATAAATTTTGACGTGTGACGTCACTTTCACCCTAACTCTAATTGAAAATGGCAACTACATGAAGAAATGAGTGACTATATATATTTCGCACACCTACCGGCTCAGTGTAAGGAATCTGCTGCGCTGCTTTTCATTGCAGATTGAACTGACGTTTGCTTACGACACCCAAGATGTGCGCCTTACGGATGAAAACCGTGAGGATTTTCCCACGCAGGGTTTATCGGTCAACTCAAGGGCTCGACAGATCACTTTCACTAACTTTGCCCCACTTCGCCACGACGCTTACTATTGGCTGCTGCCCGATAAATTCTTAGGAAACAAGGTCACAATAATTGTGCATTTTATGTTGTTGAATTGTCCTGATTAATGCCTATCGTAGTGGATTGTTTAAAAAAAATCTATTTGCAGTGTTGAAAATCAAATTTCTTTAGTCTTACTAACAAAACAATTAATATCCGCTTACAATAGTCAGCCTAACTATGTTACAAAAATGAAATCTTACTGCAAGCTGACGAAAGTAATTGTTTCAGGTCAATAATACATTTTCCAATATGTAGGCAAGATTTCTTCATGTGATTTCTTTTTATGATTGGCCATGAAGTCTTGTTTTCAGATTTTAAAAGCGAATTGAAGCTCAGAGCAGTTATGTTAACATCTACTCACGCTTTTTCCTAAATTTGTGTTTCAGCTGACTAGTTACGGAGGCTTTCTAAATTATACGGTGGAACATTTGGCCGGTGTCGACACGCGCCCAACCACCTACCCATACGTCGAGATTGGGGTAGGTTTTTTTATAGGCAACATCACTTTAATCCTATCAGATTTGTCTATTTGAGGAAATATATCCTTGCTAGCAAAACGTGCCGTTGTTAAACATGTATCGGAGTACATAAAACATTATTTCTGCATTGAAAAATTTAACTACTGCTTTTTTCATAGGGTGAGGAAATAGACTTTATTTCATTAAAGTGAACTTATATCATGCACGGAACTGGACACGAAACGATTGCGGCTTTATTGACAGGGTAATGGACTGAAGTTACTTTACGGTCGAGATCGTCCAGCACTAGTGCAAGACAACCATCCAACCCCGCTACAGGCACAGTTTCACGAGGTACTTGCAGCATTTCGTCTTCAACTTTAGAATCAGTTATGATGTTTGGTCTTTACTGAATCTGTTTCCAAATCGTCGCCTCAATCAAAGAGAGACGTATCTCTGAAAATCAAAACTTTTCAGGATAGACTAAAAACGTTATGCTATGC
>JAQIWG010004250.1:0-16350 GCA_034695025.1 Chamaedrilus cognettii | reverse complement strand
ATTGTATCGAATAATCTGATTGGTTAATTCGGACTAAAAAATAAAATCGCACTTCAAATCGAAGTCTAGCAACCGGCTTTATGTGTGCTGGTAGGGAAGTTTAGAGTAAGCCTATTACAATAGCTGACTGCCAATGCCATGCTGCCCATGCTGCAAACCGATAGGCCTAGCTGGCCCACGGTAGGCATTCTACGTTGTACAATTACATGTAAGTCTGCATGTACACGTAGGCCTAAGTTTTTGTAGTCTTGTATGACACGCTTTGCCTATGAATAAAATGTAGGTTACCTTGGCTTATATTTGCACCGGGTTCTGGTTGCCTAGGCCTACACGTACATGTATGGTCGGTAGAGCGAAGCCGTATTGGCAGATTTGCAGGCCGAGGATCTGGCCTTTGAGATCGATAGCGTTCACAGCCTGCATACACTGGTGATTCCCTCTATGTAACTTGATTTTGTACAGTCGAATTTGTCGAACAATTTCATTCGCTGTGTAGTTCTGTTATCGGTAGCCTTACTGCGATCTGTATTTGAGCTTAATTTGTAGGAGGCGATTTAAATCTATAAAAATGCTCTCTATTGAGGTTCACAGTTAGCTATAGGGAGTGGCGTTATTCATTGTTAATTAGTGCCTTATGCGGCCTCTAGAGCTCAACGTACCTATTGTGCAAAACCTGTAGATAAATTTAACAGTTAAGTTTTCTGTGTGTGTTTGAGAGTGCAGCGCATGCTTTTGCAGTGTTGAAGGAGGCTTACAATGTTGGGCTGTGTGTCGGAGCTCTATTGAGACACGGTCTAGTTGCCTTATGACACCACTTTGCATCAGAGGAACTCTTTAATTATTTGCGAAAATCAGAAGTCACTCATTATTTTTACCGGAGATAAGTTTAGTAGGAGTGGTACTCCAAAGATTAAGTTTTTTTGAAACTCTACTCGGATTTAGAAATGGCTAGGAGTAGTATTACTCGAAAAAATGAACGACAGTGGCCTACTCTAGGGCTACTCCTTTTTTTGATGCCATATGAGTTCACTACCCCTGTTTTATAAGCAGCAGGCGTAACGCTACTCCTATTTTGTAAGGGCTAAACTGAACTCTGATTATTACCCAGGAGTATTAGAATAGGCCTATGTGAGGCATGGTAATGAGCTTGAAACGATGGTTTTAAGAACTGGATTTCATTTATTACACATTGTTCTGCTTTGCTCTTCATTCCTACACGTGTCTCATCAAGATAGGCACACGAGGCGTCTCAACACCATTCGTACTAACATCAGTTTTGCAAATTCAACGCTCAACCGAACTGGTAAAGTGATACATAATATATAGAACTTTGTATCACCTCACGGCAGACAGAACAACAACCAAATGATAATAACGCACGAAAAATACATTAAACATCAGCACAGTTCTAACAGATATTTCCATTAATGATAGCACATTATGCAAGTGCGTTAGCCTATAAGTTTTGCAGTACTTTTGATAGACGATTGTCTAACAGTATGACATTGTGTCCAATCACCTACATGCAGATCTAGGTTATCATTAACCGATTGATCGTACTTTTTTAACAAGCAATCGAGTTCAAATTTTCCGCACGGCATATTGTATAGTTCGCGAACAGAATCGTTTAGAATTGAGGTTAGTTTAGCGTAGAATTTTTATCTTTTAATGTCGATTTTAAAGGAAAACAGCACTAAACTCCAGTAAAATTGACAACTACTTGTATAGCATTATTTTTCGTTTGATATCCATAATAAAAGAATAGTTTTTGATGCGTTACAATGCGCGTTAAATCGCCTATGTACATATGCCTACATGTTGGTCTCTCCCTTAACTTTTTATTAATTTATCAATGATCATAGTATCAGTCGGAGATAATTATCTGGATTGTTCAATCTTATCTTGTTCAACATGGCACTTATATCCGTACCCACCATTGCGAGTTAATCTCGAGTTGGTCAAGCGGCGAGTTGAGAGTGACCGTGGTCAATCTCCTGTGCCCAGCGTGACGTTACTCAATCCGCCGATTGAGCCAACTCGAGGTTCTCACAATGGTGAATACCAATATAATAGCTTTGAATTTTGATCACCATAATTCTATGCTGTGACAGAAAGATTATGCAACTGTGGTGTATTATAGGTCTTATCGATAGTGCTGATTTAATTAATATGCAACTACATGTATTATAAGCCTAGTCAAATGCTGTTTTTCTTTTTTAGAAGAACTGTAAGAAATATATAGAAATGCAAAGAAACATAAAACGAAACATCGTTCCATGTTTTCGAAGCGCTAGTATTGTTGCATTTTCATTCATTTTCATTTCAATATTTTTGCAGTTGACCTCCTGCTAGTAATTATTATGAAGTTGAGTGCTTTATTGTAGTACCATTAGGGTCTAGTAACTGTTTTGCAGTAACTTTTCATTTCCTCCGCTCGCCGAGCCTTTGAGCTTGTTTTCCTCGCGATTAGGTCTGTAATTATTATTTTTATGATGCGCCGTGTGATTTAATGATTTTTGGTGAATTAGCGCGCAAGCACTTTCAAGCGCCGGTGATGATTTCTAACTTCAGGTTGAATTGAAAAATTGCAAGCCTATTATTGGAACTGTGATGTAGAGACCTGTTCCTTTTGTGTATGTTTCTAACCATTACCTTTTGTATGAGTAGGTTGTAAGTCAACACTTGTGTTGTGCTGTGATATCGTTCACTGACAGTTGCAATCGCACGTTGTTAATATTTATGAGCGAGGCGCTGTGGTGTAGTGGTTAAGGCGTCGGACTTAGATTCCAGAGTACCAGAGTTCAAGTCCGCGCGCCGGCAATTATGAAACAATACGTTGCAGGCCGTTCAGGAAAGCTGTTAAACACACAAGTGTCGCTTGCTGCTAACCCGATGCCAGATAATTATCCTGATCAGGGTGAAAATGTGTAAATCTGTGAGAAAACATGGACAGTAACAGATTGCACTAGAAAAAGGATGTTAGTTAGTTTTTATGACTGATCTCATTTTTTTTACCCAAAAAAGTGTGAATAATTATAGTCGATATTTCTATGCAGTTTAATTAAAAATTGATATGCTTTCTTAATTTAGTTGTTACATGTAACTCTACACCCAGTTTAGCGTGGTTTGAGCCCCAATGAAATTTTTTGCTATCATGTTTGTCATTGTTATAATGTAATTGTCTTACGGTTATCTTCTTGTTTTTCCTCTATTTCGCTAGTGAGTAGTGACTTAGCACTTTGGCCAAAATTTAACTAATATGATTTTGTGTGTATCATCATACCTATCGTATAAGCAAGATATCACACTGTATGTGTATTGTCAATAACAATATATATTAAATTTTTCACATTTTCTATGTTCAGCGCTATTTTTTATATACCAGTTGTCGGAAGAACAACCTGTTATTATAGATGCTGCCTGGCTTCAGATTCAGACGACGACGACGACGATGGCGATGGTATACCGGACAAATTTGAGCTGAACCTGAAGGGAATCGATACCAGCGCAGACAGCGACTTCGACGGGGTACCAGACTAACTAAAACCAACCACATTCTTTCTAATCCGTTAATGTCCATGTTTTCGCATAGGTTTAGACGTATGCGCCCTTGTGAGGACTGCAGGAGCCGAGTTTGACATCCGGATACCCTTCCTGACGCCAACCAAATAAATGATTATCTGGCACGGGGTTAGCAGCTAGCGACACTTGTGTGTTTAATAGCATGGCTGAAGGGCTTGTGACGCCATGATTTGATAGTTGCCGACGCTGGGACTTGAACACTGGTCCTCTGGACTCAAAGTCCGACACCTTAACTACTACACCACAGCACATCGCTGCAGTGTTACCAGACGTCCCGTATTTTAAGGGACGTCCCTTATTTGAGACCATTATTCTGTGTCTCTTGTGATGAATATAAGGGATGCATATTGCCCCGTGTTTATTCTAAGGCCTAGATTCTCATCATGCGATTTCAACAAACTGTATTTTTTGGTAGATTAGATCTGTAAAATTCTTAATAATATTTATTGCCTATTCCTGTAGAGGCACAAATCGTTCCTATTTGACTATAGGTCTCGTTGCAATCGTGTGTTAACTAAACTTAACTAAAAACTTAACAAAATTTCATTACACTAAATGCCTTTTATGTACACGTGATGAAAAACACGTAATGTAGTTTATACAAAGGAGCAAAATAGCTGAATCCTGCATGCTTAATATATTGTATAACTTATTTGAACGATGAAAATCTGGCAACCCTAGATACCGGACTATCTCGACCACGACGACGACAATGATGGCATCCCGGACACCATCGACAGCGACGCAAACGGTGACGGCATTCCAGACAAAGATCAGGACAAAGATGGCGACGGGATACCTGACTACCTGGACGCGGATGCGGACGGCAATGGTGTCGCAGACTATGTGGAAGAACGCGATTCTGATGGGGACGGGATTCCGGATTCCAAGGATCCGGACGACGATAACGACGGAATCCCAGACGCAAAGGATGATGATGATGACGGAGACGGAATACCGGATTGGTTGGATCCGGATTATAGAGACACGGATGGCGATAGGATACCGGATGTTCTGGATGATGATGATGATAACGACGGCATTCCGGATCATTTAGATGATGATGATGATGGTGATGGGATCCCGGACGAACACGATCCGGATACGAGGGATTCAGATGGAGACGGGATTCCCGATTATTTGGATCCGGATGATGATAATGATGGAATTCCTGATGAAGAAGATATTGATAGGGATGGCGATGGGGTTATGGATGTAATTGATCAGGATTTTAGAGATACAGATGGGGATGGGATTCCTGATTATGTGGATACGGATGATGATAACGATGGCATCCCGGATAAGGATGATAAGGATGATGATGGTGATGGTATCATCGATCAACTTGATGCGGATACCAAGTAAGTCGTTCGTATTGTTTTTCTGAAAATCATATTTGATTAAACATTAAAATATCTATTAATTTTATGCCAAGCCGTTTGAAATAATAATCATATATTTTTGTTGACTGTTGTGGTGATGACATTAATTAAATTTCAGTATTTTTTGGTCTGTCATGGAAACTTTTTTGTATTCACTCAGTGCTCAAGTGTCAAATCATTGTATGAAGCTGTAGAATGATAATTAGCAGTTGTTTTTTGCCTAAAATGTGACCGTGATCCAGGGGGCTCATTCACATACATTGTAAAAGATTTTCTTAACTTTTATCCTAATTCAAATTTAAAACAAATGATATCCATTCGCCGACCGCTGTGACGTCATCTTTCGGCTTGCGCTCGGCGGTAAGACAATCCTAAGACTAAAATTGTCTTAAGAAAGCTACATGAATGAGACCCCAGATCTATAACAAAGCATTACTATATAACTATCTGATTTAACTGGTTCAGATATACCTAAATGAAATTTTTGACATTTTAAAAATGTACCAAAAGTGTCATATTGTTGCACAAAACTATGCTGTCTTGCAAAAAATGCAAATTATTTTTATGTCAATTGTGTTCATTTTTGAAAATATGTACAATCATAGTATTGTACACTGGCAAGAAAAATAAAATAGAATTATTCAGTTATTTAATTTCATTATTAAATTTGTTTAAAAAAACAACGAATAGATGTTAGAATAGAAGCAACGAATAGATGTTAGAAACGATGATGTCTCCATTGATATCTTATTATGATTACAATCTAAGCAGACGATGATTAGCTGTGACTGTATCAGGGATTCCGACGGAGACAGTATTCCCGACTGGCTGGACGGAGACGACGACAACGACGGGATTCCTGACTCGGAGGACCTGGATGATGATGGAGACAACATTCCGGATGCCTACGATCCAGACCAGGTCATCCTCTCAGGCATTTTTATATTATTTTGACACTTTGAAAGATGCAGGGCGTATTTTACTGTTTGAAGAAAGTCTGCGGCAGCACAAAAATAGTAATTTATCAAGTTTTGCTTGCTCCTTGTAGAACTGCACCGCCATACTGCCCTGCAAAGAAGTAGACCTACATAAATGCTTCTTGGTTTCAATTGCCTGCTATTCTGGTTTCTCAAGTTTAACGGCTGATTGCTCGACGTCGATTTGAGTGCGAATTAACTTTAGTTTGGTTTGGTTTAGTGGTCCGAATTACCCCAACGAGATTATTCGATACAATACTGTCATGGACTCCCATTGGCTAACCGGACCACAAAATTAGATCCCACTTAATTTGCACGCAAATCGAGGTCGGGCAATTGGCTGTAAACGTTTTGAAACATAATGTCCTACACAGCAAAAGTGTCATGTCATGTTCTGAATTAATGGATTTTCTGATCCTAATTATGGTTGATTTTGATTTTAACTTAAAATGGCTCACATTTCAACTACTTGATTACAATTATATCTTCATTTAAAGCAGTATGTAAATATTCAATTATCTGAATCGTTTTTTGGGATATCATATTCCAAAGTAGTAAGTAACAGTGTAGATCTGCAGGTAAATTTAAGATTTTACGTATGTATACAGTGCACAGATAACGATATTTTTTACAGCAACTACATTTTGACAAAAAAATTGGGTTGATTTTTTTTCATACTTTTTCAGGTGGATACGGATTTTGATGGATTGCCCGATGCTCTGGATGATGATGATGATAACGACGGGATTCCGGACAAGGATGATTACGATGATGATGGTGACGGAATATCGGATCTTTTCGAGGCAGTCCTCGGTCAAATCGACCGGATCGTGGACTCGGACGGAGACGGAATCCCGGATTATCTCGATCCGGATGATGACAACGATGGAATTCCTGATGCGCAAGGCAATGAGATGTTTTGTTTTGCTTAATTGTTATTATCAATGAAACCCCCTGCAAGCTGGGGAATACAGAATTGGCTTGCAGCCCAGAGCTCCCCTGGTGGGTCGTGTAAGGTGACTAAGGAAGGGGGAGCGATTCTGTGCCGGCTCTCGTGCACAGAACCAGACTGTATATAGTCTTCATGCTACACACGGTCCCTAAACAAAACATATATTATGACTGATTTTTCATTTGCTTGATAATAATTATTGCTGGAACACCACACAAAAATTTCTTGAGATTAGGAGTAGTTGAAAGTTTATTAAATTATGAGAACCAAAGGTGTTTTGATCGAATTTCATGGATTTGAATGTTTGGTAGAATTTTTTTTAATGCAATTAGATAATCGTCCAGACCCTAAGATGACGCCTCTGATCTGAATGAAATGTAGGGGCATCGTATATGGTATAGTATCGAATATGATATAGCATCGTATACAGTTAAGAAAAATTCTTTATTTCTTCTATTTTGTATAAGACATGGCGTGCAAGGCATGCATGTATATTATACATGTAGATTAGCATGCAATACATGCATATTTGTGCAGTTGTAAACTGAAAATATGCGCAGTAGTAAAAGCCGATTGTGCAGTTGTAGGTTGAGAAATTGCCAAAAAAAGAGGAATCAACGTGCTACAGAAAAATAATGAAAATTAAAAGAACAAATCTGAGAAAGAAAAATTAAGACTTGATAAAAATTTTCTGAAACGAGCTCAAAAAATGTTGGAAATGTTCCGATCAGTTTATTTTTTTACGCGTGTGAAATCAGTGGCGAAAAAAATTGGGCGGATTCCGATCACTTTTTTCGCGGGTGTGTAATCAATGGTTTGTGCCAGCATAGAGTCACAAAGTGGCCAAATTTTCTTAAGAAAATTCCTTAGCATGGAGCATTCAGCCAGATCATTGTTCTTGATCAGATCTGGACGACAATGGCGACGGCATCCAGGACGCTCATCAGGACACGGATCACGATGGAATCCCGGACTTCCTGGACGGCGACGACGATGGGGATGGCGTCCCGGATATCCTCGATCCCGACACCAAGGACAGCGACAGCGACGGGATCTCGGACGACAAGGATCCGGACGACGATAATGACGGAATCCCGGACTCCCTGGATAACGATGATGACGGAGACGGAATCCCAGATCTCCAGGATCCCGACCAGCGCGACACGGATTCGGACGGGGTTCCGGACTCCATCGATAACGATGACGATAATGACGGCATTCCGGATCATTTGGACGCGGATGACGACGGAGACGGGATTCCGGATCATCTGGATCCGGATCACAAGGATGCGGACGGTGATGGAATACCGGATTACCGCGATCATGATGATGATAACGACGGAATTCCTGATGCTGTCGATGATGATGATGATAATGATGGCATCCCGGATGAGATCGATGCAGATCATCGGGATACGGATGGGGATGGGATACCTGATGCACTGGATCGGGATGATGACAATGACGGAATTCCAGATGAAGTGGATGATGATGATGATGGGGATGGGATTCTGGATAAGAATGATCCGGATCAGAAGGACAGCGATGGCGATGGGATTCCTGATTTGCTGGATCCAGACGATGACAACGATGGGATCCCGGATAAAGTAAAATCCGCAAGGAAGAAGAAGGTATGTTTTTGAATTTTTGTGATATTTGTGGATTGCATTTGTTGTTTATGGTGTTGTGGTGTTCGATTTTTTTACAGGGACCGTTATTGTGACTTAATGCTGGATGGTATATTCAATAACGCATAACCTTGTACTTCATGTATTTTATTTCATATTGACCTAACAACTTATAATGTTTTTCTATTTCTAAGGATTTTGAAATTTAGATGTAAATGTTGCAGAGTAATTATTTATTTGGAATCATTTGTTATCCCGCCAGTCCAAATTCTTGACCTGTTGCAAGCCGATGCACTTTGAAATATCATTTGATAACTACGAAAATACCGATTGTAAAAATGCCAGATCGTGATTAATGACATCTAGAAACCGTTAGTAGCGCTCGGTGTGACAAATTAAATCCTTTTTAGAATCCTACTTGCTAATTCAAACGGCTCAGGTGCTATTAGAATTCTGTCATTTAAGCAGCACAGCAACGATTACAGTGCCTTCTGCACCGTAAAGCTACCAGTGGGTGACACATGCAAGGGATTTCTATGTCAGACTAAAAAATTAGAAGAGTATTTGATTCCGATTGCCGATATTATGTTTGAAATCCGAGGGAGTCATGCACGACTTATTAGAACTAGCAAAAAGCAATATAGTGCAAACGTATAAAAAAAAAAAAAAATGATATGACTGTAATATAGAGAAATTATTATTCGTCTATGCATTGACGCAATGGTTTGTTGGTCATGATAAATGACGTTGATTGTTGGGCTTAGAACGGTTTGTGATCATAAACATAGACACAAATTTCTTTATTTAAGTTTTTATTTTATTTGCAACATACTTTTGTGTATATTTGCTATCATGTGGATAAAATGAAAGATATCTATGAGGCCACTATGCTATGTTCAATCAATCAATCAATCGATCTTTTATTTCGAGCACAGTATTTCAAAACATCGGATTAGCCTGGTGTTTAAACCATCGAGCAACAGGCTTCTGGTGACGACTCACTCGAAGCGCTCGAGTTGCCCGGTCTGTGCACACATAGTAGGCCTACGTAATATTCAACATACGCAGTACAATATGAAAAACTATAAAAGAAGTCGTACAATGACCGACAAACCATAGAATGTACGTGTAGGTTCTATGGTATATTTGTCCGTGCACTTTATAGTAGGATATTTTCAATTCGGTTAATTTTGATTAAATTATAATTATTAGGCATATGTGTGATTTGACTGATGCTACTGCGTTTGCGTACAATTTTCTGTAGACCTACCGCATTTTTCAGCATGTTGCAGCATGACCTTGAATAGAAATGGGTATTTTATGCTCGAGTGGATCTAATGTCTGAACCTCTCGGTACATTGTGGATTCAGTAGAGGTCCATTCGAGACACTTCAGATGAAGTAGTAAAGGTGATTGAGAATTGATAGTTTGAAGAGCGCAAACTTCAATTTCTGAAGATGCTCTACTAGCCTGTCATAAAATATTTCTACCAGAAATAATTACGTTGATCTTTCAGTCGTTCAGTCGTTATGAGCAAAATTTCAATTCTTTTTCTAGTATTTAGTTCTATCTATTTAATGTATGCTGCAATGTTCATTTTCAAAAGTCACATTGTGAGAATCATCTGTTAATTACCTACTGCCGCATTGGTTTTGCTGCATTATAGTGAAGAAAAATGATGAAAGAGGCTTTGAAATAGCGCTATGCCAGACAGACTTGTCGAGACTCGCTGCGTGTCGAGGAGGAGGCTGGAGTGAACGCTTTGCTAAACAAAGTCAAAGTCGCAAAATCGCAGTCGCAAAGTTACAAGGTCCATGTCGCAAAGTCACAAAGTCGCGGTCGCAAAGTCGCAAAGTCACAAAGTGCAGTTTAAATAAAATATCCGACTAGGGGTTAAGCTTATGCAAATTGAATAGTTCAATGAAATATTTACATTCGGTTACGCATTGCATCACAAAATCTGTAGGGCCTACTTCTGTAAAAATTATTAATTTAAATAATTATATAGTTGGCTTACTTGTATCATTGGAGGAAAAAGAAAGTTAAAGATTACTGCTGTTGATTCTAGTCATAAAATAAATGAAATTTATCTTGAAATTTTTGATTTTTGTTGTGCTGTAGGTGCACACCGAACTGTGAAAGAACGTTCTTCATGGAATCTTATGACTCATCCGGTTTATCAACGACATTCAGCACAGGGCTGTTGAAGCTAGTGGAATAAAGTATTCTTTGTCATACACTCAAGCCTGTATTTACGCGAATTCGCATCGCAATTTGCGAATCAATTTAACCCCTTTTGCGAATCAAACACATATTTGATTTACAAAATTTGCGAATCAAAAATTGAGGAAATCATGGTTCAATAAACCCACGAGTGATAGCATTGATTTGGCTTTAAGTTCACGCGCGGCTCTATCAGAAGCAACTCGACGTAGGCCTGGCTACTGTACAAAACTGCTTGCGTTAAAGCACTTTTGCTAATAATCGTCTCCTATAATAAATTATACTGTTAATAATAATAATAATAATTTTCGGACAATTTTTTAGAGCGCCGTAACATGACCGAAATCATCACAAGGGCGCTGCACACAACCAATATTACAACAGTCCGAAAAACTGCAGTTCAACAATACTCATACACATAAAAGAAGCCCATATCCCACCAAAGAACAACAGTTTGAATGAAAAGCTGCTATCCAGCCAAATTAATTACGAATATGATCTGGTAAAGAGTTCAGTTTTGTTGCTAAAGTTTGTTACTTCAGTACTGTTGCTATAGCCTGCATGCATTTATTTGCATCAAGAGCATACTACTAGAACTAGATAATACTAGACTGAGGAAATATAATGACTTAACAGTATGTGCTATCCCTTGGACGATTTTAAGACGATATAAAAACTGCTAATCAAATTTGTGAAACTGCTAATCAAAATAGAATTTGATTAGCAAAACTGCTAATCAATTTTCTGGGCTTAAATACAGGCCTGCATACACCTTCTCACTGTGGTTAATACGATGTACTATGTTTTCTAATGAGCAATAGTGGACTGAGTAACAAAGTGTAACGAAGCAATACTTTTGGCGCCAAAACTGAGTGTTTTGCTACGCGAAGTTAGTAATCATTAATTTAAACTACTTCCAGAACTTGTATTTGTACTAACTTGTCCAACGTCTCTCTTGTGCTTTGAGATTGTGGCATCAATGTATTCTATAGGCCTATTGTCTATAGCGCAGCTGAAAAAATTGATTGTTGATCTTGCTAAAGACAATATTGTTACCAGGCTTGTCGTAGCTCCCTTCGAAATGGAAGCCTTTTTTAGTGTTCAATTTGTTATTCATTGGTTTGAGTACGGTATAGAAATATCGTGATAGTATGGCATGAATATGATGATGATATTCTTTGGAAACTTTTTAGCGCTTCCCACTTAGCCCACTATTCATCAAACTGACGCAACTGAAACAATTATTTCATAGAACGTTAATCCTGAACCACCGTTAAATCCGTGTTGGAGAAACCAGCCCGGTTTCTCCAACACGGATTTAATGGTGGTTCACGATTTAACCCACCTTTTTGCATAGGCTGAATCATGAACGATCGTTAAATCCGTGTTGGAGAAACTACCCCTAGAGATCAATTAGTAGGCTTGCTGAGCGCATTCTTATATAGGCTCCCTCTTTTCGGTTCATGAGTCGACATGAGCTGGTCTCTGCATCATCTTGAGTCTACCCGGGATATGCATGTGTCGCAGTGGATACCTGAATTTGAAGTTATGTTCCTCGAACACGTTCCGGTTAAACTTTCTGGTTGTGGCGAAATATTTGTGAGATATCTAAGAGTATTTGACAACACACGATTTCCATGAGTATTGAACGCGTGATTTCCGGTCAAGTTCTCTTACTAAAGTTGAAAAGTGCAAGTTTAACCCCATATGGCATTATGCTGGGGGAAGATATTTGATGAGAGCATTGATTCCAAATTAGTGCGAATTTCAAACTTTCTGAACGTTCAATTATCGTTCATTAATTTATATGCTCTTATTTTTAATGGCATTACATTATTCTGTCTATCTAAGCAGTTCCGTTTCTATTCAATGATGTCTCTGTTGATTGTAGTTTTAACCAAGTGGAATATTGAAGTTTTTAAAATTTTTATCTGTGATGTATTTATTGCATATGAAATGAATTGCAAAAAAAAACGTAAAACTATTTGAAAGCATCTGTAAAGGCTCTAGCTTTAATTATAGTCTCTTCGAGGAATAAGAGTGGCCTTGCGCAGAAATATGAATGTTATATTGAAATATTACGTTTCATTAAAAGACTCCACAATTTTTGTCTCATTGCATTGAGAGAAAATTTTAGGTTAACTTTAGTCTAAAAAAATCAACCACCTAAGCTGAGTGATAGTTCGAGGTTAATGCCAGATGTTTTGAATAAAGAGCTAGTCTAAAATTCGTAAAATTAAAAGATATAGTTAAAAGCCTTGAAAAGGCCATGTATTTCCTGTAAGTTATAACTCTATACTATGTAATTCAGATGACCTAACTTCTCAGTTACGAGGAAAGAATTTTGAGTTTTCTTTCTTACCACTGCGTCATTTAAATTTAACTGTTCCAGGCAAATTTTAAGTGAGTGCATGTACATATATGCCAATGTTATGTTCACAGCTCTGCTACGTTACATCATCAGCTTTGCTTCATTGCTTTACACACGTTGAATGCTCGCAAAGTTTTCGCTTATTGTTTTTTAATTTTGACTAATTATGTATCGTAACCAATTACTGCAACACATGAAATTTAGCTGCATGTTATTGTGGTGGTTAGGCCTCTGAGAAATTAGGTGCATTCGATTTTTGCATTTTTTAAGGACTGCCGATTATTAAAATCTCATGCAGCGTTATTTTCGCGCATGTAATTTTTACGAGTTAGACCGATTTGCAAAAATTTTCAAAAGTTACATGTACATGCACGCGAATATTTCATCATTTACAGTATGTACAATATGCATATAATTTGTGCATGCTATACTGTACATTATGCACAGGATTTATTTTAGAAGGCGTAGTACGCATAAAACAAGGTTTTTTTAAAAATCATTACGCCTATTTAGAAACGGGTAGGCGTAGCGTTACGCTTAAAATGAATGATGTAGGCGTAGGTCTACGCACTTTTTAAAATATGGTGGTGTAACGGTTGCCTGTGTAAGATAGTAGTCAGACGTCGATGATTGCCGCGGAAACGCGAATTCGGTAGGCCCTATAGTTAGGCCTATGTTTATGTGTAGCTATAGTTAGAATGGTCTAAAAAGAGACAATGAGTGTTAAGAACGGATTCGCAAATTTCTGACGGCACCCCCTCCCCCGTCGAGCGATCTCATCGCCTTTGTAGGCTACGCCTGTTTTCAAAGGCTTAGGCGTCAAATCACGCCTGCTTTATGAGAGGGATGAGTAACGCTACTCCAGTTTTATCAGGGCTAAAAGTAACTCTGATTATGCATAAAATTTGTGCTTGCTATACTGTACATTATGCATATAATTTGCGCATGCTAATTACCCTTGTCGCAACGCAATGTCTCTCCATGGTGCTTTGTAAATACTAATATCAGTACCCACCATTGCGAGTTAACCTCGAGTTGGTCAATCGGCGAGTTGAGTGTGACGGTTGTCAATCTTCTACGCCTAGCGTGACGTCACTCAATACGCCGATTGAATCAACTCGAGGTTAACTCGCCATGGTGAATACCGATATTAGTTTGGAGCTGCGCGCAAGTCGTGAATTCAATGTAACTTGTTTATAACTCATAACTTGAACTCATTTTAGTAAAACGGCGTTCTGATAACGAATGACTATCTATAGTAGAGTCATGATGATGACATCAAGTGGATTATTTTGATTTAGATTATGTCGTAGCAATTATTTATATTTAAAAATTTTTTTATACCACTTCAGTTTCATTATGCTAATTATCATTCCCTGTCGTTCTGTGTACATCATGTTGTACGGATTTGTATTAAATATTTTTTCATCGTTATATAAGCTCGTAACGTAAATTAGGTTTTATTATTTTGCACGTAGTTTTTATCAACTTGTTCGTCGTCTGATAGGTATTTTTAACTAGAATATAGGCTATACTGTACTGTCGAGAATTTAAATAGACTGACGATAGATTATATCGTCTATTTAAATTCTCGACAGTACAGTATAGTCTATAGTCTAGTTAAAAATACCTGTCAGACGACGGACAAGTTGACAAAAACTACGTGCAAAATAATAAAACGTAATTTTACGTTATTGCTTTAAGAAAATTGGAATCGATCAATAGTAAAATAATGAAATTTTTGCAAGACATTGACGCTAAGTTTGTTTTTAGATCATTATATGATTATCTGCAAATTTTGTATTCTTTTTTTCATATTGTAGAATTTTTTCATAATGAACCGATCAATAGCAAATGATGTCACTTTTGCAAGACTTGGAGGTTGTTTTAGATCATTGTATGATTATCTTCAAATTTAGTATTTTTCATATTTTTGAGGCTGGTAGACTTTGCAATTATGCTTATTTGTAATTAATAAATGCATTGTATTTGCATAATTGTTACAATTGATAGAATTATAGCTGGTAAAGTTTGTACTGAACGGTGGCATATATTATAATAGACCAACATACAAGTGATAACGACAAACTGGACATCCAAATTGGCACGACAAATACATTTAACATGTCAGGCTTGTTCAGATTTTTACGCACGCGCGCGGCGCCGTATCTTCTTATAGCATACATGCATCTAACATGATTTTTGATTTACGCCTAGACTTACATAATTATCAGTAGCCGAAAGAACATCATTGCTTTTGTCTTAGACATAACCTGTAGCCCTATACTATGTAGGCTACATGTAATTCAGAATGTGATAACGCGTCTTCTCATCACAAACTTGTTTCGTTCATGACACCACGTTGTCGATGCACGCCGACTACTCAACATACGGTCCCTGCGGTATATCTTACAAAAAATTTGGCAGAATCTCTACGTAATGTAGTATACAAAACTTGGCGGAAAGCCCAAGCAATATAGTGTAAAAAGATGACGCAATCACTAAAACTATATGGTACTATATGGTACAGAATATTTTACAGTATCTCTGCGCCATATGGTCTTAAAAACTTGGAGAATTTCTATGCTAAAAGGTCTAGAAAACGTGGATAATGTCTACGCTATATAGCTAAAGACCATATGGCGCAGAGATATTGTCAAATATAGTATCGATAAATATATTGTCGATACTCATCGATTTAATTAGGCCTACGAGAGGAACTGCGGTTGGGAATAAGTTGATCTCCTACATTTGTTTAGGTATCATTATCTAGGCTTTCATATAGTGGCATAAAATATTCAAATTTGGCGAAGTTTAAGGGTTCAACTACTTCCCGGCCCTCCCCTGAAAAATCGATTTTTCATCTGAAGCCTACAATCTGGCAATGCATAATATTTTAACCGAACATTCGGAACGCGGCACAAACTTGTGCGGTTTAAAATTGATCAGAGTTACGAAAACGAACGATGCAATTAATTTCGCGTTTAACCTACATTGTGTAGTATCTGCAGATAATACGTGACGCTGTGTAATGTATAAAAATTATGTACATCTAGGCCAAGTGCCCGAGCTATATGTTGTGAAGATTTGACACTACATGGTTCCCATTTGTAGAATAAGCCTACATGTACACGTAGCAAAGTTGCGAAAGACTTCTAAAGGCCGATTGCTAGACTTCGATTTGAAGTGCGATTTTATTTTGTAGTCCGAATTAACCAATGAAAATATATGAAAG
>JAQIWG010004249.1:0-16350 GCA_034695025.1 Chamaedrilus cognettii | reverse complement strand
CAGCAGTGAAGAGGGGGGAAACGGGAAGGGGACCCACTTATCCCTCGGGAGGGGTTAGGTATTTAGCTGCGCAGAATCCCTGCGCCTTCCACCACAACAATATTATAATTTCAGCTCAGAGCACCAATTTTTTCTTAATTGTCATAGAATCTTCATCTTAGACTCCAAAAAAGCTCTATTCATGTACCTTTGAGATTTGAGGCAGTAAAACTACAAACAAGTGCGCCGAAGTCATTACAGAGCTTAAAAACCTATATTCGCTGTCCGAGGTCACACACTTGCGGGGGAAGACTGAACGAAATGCATGTGCTGAAATGAATTGACACATGATTTGTACAATAAAATCCACTTTAGTTCAGGGATGTAGAAGATCTGAAACCAGAATTTGCAGCTTCAACATCATTATGTACACTTCGACCATTAATGTACACTTCGGATGACTACTAGTTATCCGAATCTTTTGATTCTCTACAATCACTCCTCTCGTCGTCGCTACTGCACTCATTGCTAGTATCACCTGAACAGTAACGAGGTTTGAGCTGCTGGTACAAGGAATGGAGGGTGTGGCGCACTGGTCGGCACTTCTTTTGAGAATTTTGTAGCCATGGTCAATGGGTAACGGGTGCTTCAGCAGTTTGTAATGATGTTTGCAATACGTGATGTAGTTCGTCTTTTGCACATGGAGATCAAACGAGTCGCCATTTTATCAGAGTCGAATCATACCTTTCTTCGGTTTGTGCAACTTGAGAGCTCTGGACGGCCTGTAGGTAACATCTGCACCCTCAGAATAGACATTGGAGAGGACAAAATATCTCCATATCAACTCTGACTTTTGTCATTGATGTCCAGACTATTACTTATAGTCGTGGATTTCTCCAACTTCAAGATCGGTGATCACGTTTTGCAACTCTCAATTTTTCTATTCCTATTGAACCCTGATGTGTAGTCACTGCGAGTGACAATATGGAGAGGTCAGATGATATCAGCAACATCTTCTGCCAGTAGGACATTGCTGTCGATTACTGCACGTTTGCGTTTGAACAGCAGATCACCTTAGGGTTGTTGTGAGACATAGGCCTAAGCTGCTTGTACGTACACATCCGTTTCTTCGCTGTCTCATACATCTGCTCCAGCACAGTTTTTAGCGTCGTGGATATAGGACAACGTACGTTCACGTCAACATGCAACGTCTGCCTCGTCGACACGGGGTTGATCTGGCGACTGGCCATCCATACACCAGTGGACCGTGAGGCCACGAAGTGGGACGGCTCAGAGTACTTCATCATCCTCGTGTGCGGCTAGTATGACCTTCCCCTTCGCATCCAGGATGATGAGAACGATTGATGGGCCGCAAAATCTTCAAATATCGCGAATGTTTTCTGAAAGTCTCAGAATTTGCTTCCAGGAGCTGCCGAGTTCAACAAGCTCATGGTCAATGCCGTCAATATGGTCAGACTTTAGAGGCCTGTGAAACAGGAAGAGCAAGTTGGTTGGCTGTGAAATGGTGTCATATACTGTGATGAAGAGACGTCCAGCAACCTCAGCATTGGTGTTGCGAAGGAGGACTGTTGTCAAGCATTCAGAGGCAGATGTAGTGCTGCTCTCTGCCTATGCCAAGCTCAGTGCTGGAAACTATACAGATCAAAGACGTAAAGTTGGTGTCCCAATATGGGCACAGTGAGGACATTGAAGAAACAATTGGGTTTGTACAAGCAGCTCGTGTCCTTCATCAAATCAAAGATGATCTGCTGTTCAAACACAAAGGTGTGGTAATCATCAGCAATGCCGTACAGTCAGAAGAGGTTGCTGATATCATCATACTTCTCCGTGTCAAAACTGGCAGTGACTGCACATCAGGGTTGATTGAAACTTTTTTAAATGCAGAGTTGCAGAACGTGATCACTGATCATGAGGCTGAAGATATCCTATTACAAGTACATGAAAGTCTGCACATTGACGACGAAGTCAGAGCTGATGTGAAGGCATTTGTCCTCCACAATGTCTATGCTGAGAGTCGAGACGCTACTTGCGAAAGCTGCGGGAAGGCCATAGCTTTTAAGTGGTACAAACTGAAGAAGGGTATGATTCGACTCCCACCGAATGACAACTCGTTGGATATCCATGTGAAAAAACCTACTATGTCATGTTTTGTCAACTCCATTACAACTGCTAGAGCATCTGTCGCCCATTGATCACGGCTGTGAAATTCTGAATGGGAAATGCCGACCAGTGCGCCAAATTCTCCATATCTTGAACCAGCAGCTCGAACCTCGTTGCTGTTCCGATGATATTAGCAATGAATGTGGTAGCGACGATTAGGGGAGTGAATGTCGAGAATCAACCAATTCGGATAACTAGTTGTCATCAAAAGTGGTTGATCAATTAATGTTCAATGGTCTATAGATATTTAATGGTCAATTAATGGTATAAATTTTGATTTTGAAGCAGTAAATTCTGATTGAAAATCTTCTAGCCTATATCCCTATTATAAAGTGGATATTGATGTTCAGATCATGCGTTAATGCATTTCAGCAAACACATTTCGTTCAGTCTTTTTCAATAACTGTGGGACCATGGACAGCGAAAATTGATTGTCATTAGCTAGAAACATTGATTTCTTTAACTTTTGAGATAACGTTAGTGCACTTACTTGTGGTTTCACTGCGAATATCTTAACTGTACATGAACAGAACTTCGGTTTGAGCATAATAGGAAGGCTCTGCGACAATTCGGAATGAATTAATGCTTTGAGCCGAAAATCTGCGCCAATTTTGGATTTGAAGATCAGAAATAATTTTAATCATCAAAACAACATCAAACATTAATTTATTGACCCCAAAATCCCTAAAAACAATATACTATACAACATCATAAGCCAAACCATTGCAAAGGTAATTAATCAAAATGGTCGATGCGGCCATTTTGGATTAGGGGCTCTTAAAGAGTTAGCCTACATGTACACTTTTGCGAGAAATTTTAACCTAAATTTTTGATTTCACCTTCACATAAAACAAATCTACTGAGAAACGAACCTTCGCTCTTAACGGTCACGGAAATTCCAAAAAAACACAACTATCCTAACAATTTTTTGACGAACTTTTATAAGAATTACTAACAGTTCCCGGCCGTACGTTTGTTTTTAATCTATATTGCTAGAGCAACAGCGTGCTGTAAAGCCATAAGCCATACGCTAACCTAATTGGCCGCCGCTGGCACGTAACGGTTACTACGTGACGGGGATTTCCAACATTCGTTCGTTATTATTAGTGCAAGCTTTTACACAATTGGAATGAGTGTTTCGTTCCAATCAGACGTTGAGGGTTATTCTGCTATACCACTCAGACGGAATCACTAGCCGAGTAGGCCTAACACGCAAGGCCTATTATTAGAATTGGCGTAGGTCATTGATTCGTATACAAGCAGGCATGGAAACCGCCGCTTCACCTGTAGGCCTAGACGATGTACATCTAGGCCTACAGGTGAAGCAGCGGTTTCATTGGATGGTCAATTTGGCATCATTGCCACTTATTAACCGTTACGTTTTCATGTTAAATTTTAGCGTGCTTGGGAAACTATTAGGCTCACTGGCTTTCGGTGCACTAGCTGTGATTCGGCAGGCCTGCTTTCTTTAGAGTTCGTTCTAGCATGTTATGGTAGGCACAACTATAGGCCTTTTGAACGGAATATGAGGCTATTAAACTACGTTATTGTATGTAATTCTATTCTATTGATATTGTATTACAATTCTAGAAAAAATTATGCAACTTTTGAGCGAGTCTCAGGAGGATATTTCTTTGAATTTCATACAAGCAATTCAAAATTCTCCAAGGCCTTTGCTAAAAACATACCATTCGATCAGAACGGAATATACCTAGATTCTTTGTATTTCGGCAAAAGAATTTCTAGATTAAATTTTTGGATGAAAAATACCCAGCTCCCATTACGAAATGAGTCATTGTTTATGAAAAATACTAAGATATCTGGGTATTGCTTTAAAAATCAGATCCCTTAATCGCCTAAATATCCCTCAAATCTAGGAATAAATACCAGCACTGGCATGACTGGCCAAAAGTTATGACGTTGCACGATTTGGCGTGGATGATTATTAATCTATTGTAAGACTCTGGTTTATCTGGGTAATGATAATGGGGAATGCCTTCACGTAATCCCTGCTTTAGCTAGGTGATGATAATGGGAATCCCTTCACACAAATTTCTGTTTTAGCTAGGTGGTGACTAATGGGGATTCCCTTTGCGAATATCTCTGGCAGTCTAGGGTATCCCGCACACCACGTGCCAGCGACGGTCAATTAGGTTAGCTTATTGCAGGCTGTTGCTGTAGCAATATAGACTAAGTAAACGTGCTTCCCCGGCCATTGTCATATTGCACCGTAAACGCTTTATTGATTATGATGAAGTCACCGTTTTAAATTCAGTCTTCCCTATACCTATTGGGGGACCAGTGAGAGGATCAACCTTCTGTATGTATTGTTAGCACTTTCCCCTGTCCGCCCAATAGTTTATACAGGTTTACTCCCTTGCCCAATCCAGATGTTCCTGGGTCGCCCCACAGATCGTTTCCAGCCCTTCAGTGGGATGCCGATAGCGGCTCTCAGTGCCCGTGTGGTCCATCGCGGGGTCTCCACGAGCTACATGGCCAAATAGCTGCAGGCGCCTCTGACGTATTGTCTCTTAACTCCGATAGGACTAGTTGCTGCGTCCGTCGTCTGACTTTGATATTGGTCACATGGTCCCTGTACACGATATCCGGAGAATGCGACGGAGGCACCACTGATCAAAGTCATCCAGCTTTTTGTCAGCACGGCACTCAATCTCCATGCATCAGCATCGTGCAGCAGTACATATTGTGGAACAGGATCTTGGTTAGGAGCTGAATCCTAGAGCGCCAGATGTGTTTATCTAATTGCTTGAAGCTGCTGCGCGCTATTTAAATTCTCCACCTGATTTCAGTATGTTTTACTGCCGGTACTCTCAATGTGTACCCCTAGGTATGTGAAGGTGTCCACTACTTTAATCTCGTTCCCCAGCGGGATCTTAATTGTCGGCGTGTTGCAGGTAGCAGTGGTTTGTGTCTTTGTCTTGGACCAATTGATCTCCAGTCCGAAGGTCGCTATTGCGACCCGCTATTGCGATCTGCATGATGTCAAGGCTCAGCAGCAGAGCCTGCAGTATCTCCGCAAGGAGCACCACGTCGTCGGCCTAGTCGATATCCGAGGACGAATGGTCACCAATGCGCGCGCCGAGCTGGCTCTTGTTCACCGTGCGCTCCATCGTCCAATTAAAAGGGAAATGACGTTCGGCTCTATTGTGCAGCCTTGCGTCACTCCGCTGTTGATACTGAACCAGTCTGATTGTCCAACCACTCCTATGCAGCTGACTGTCTGTATACAGTTGCCGCGTAAAGTTGACTATTTTCTATGGTAATAGCCCTGAGCATTTCAGCATCGGGCTAGCATGCCCTAACCCTTGAAAGAAGGAAGCTACTGTAATTTGTCAGTTAATGGGGGAAAGGGGAAAGGGGCATTCATTAGTGGAAGGATGATTTATGACTAATGATTATGTGTAGTTTTAAAAACAAAACATGCAGTTTTAAAATCTTAATTTAACATCACGGATGTAGGAAATGCGGAAATATTAACCTGAAAATGTACAGTTAAGAAAGCGAAGTAGGGAATGAAAACGCGCTGACAATTAAGCACGACTTCTGGAATGAAAAACCATTGTCTCTGGACAAGCATTTGTTTTGAAGGTCAATTTTTAAAAAAAACTTGCATATCTACCCTCCCTCCTCCTCCTTCGCCTGTGAGTTTTGCACGGAAAGGACATGCTCTTCCGGAAGTTCCGGAAACTGGAGAGACTCCGTGAAGTTAGGCATAGATGATGAATTTCTCTCAAAAGGTCATTTTTGCAGTAAAATGTGGAGTTAAAACACCTTACATTAAGGCCTGGGAAGGAGCACCCTGATACCTCTTGTCCCTGAGCGCCGCAAGACCTCGCTCCGCTACTCTGTAGAACATCTTGTTTCTTCAGTATATTTTTTTACTACAACTGCTGCATGATAATTCTCAATTCCATTTTACTCAGTGAGTCGTAAAAATGAAGGGATTCTTTATGGATATTTTTCCATGGTATTTTTCTGCAATGCGTTGTAGTATTGTCGATTTTGCAATCGTGTGGAAAGCTAACGGATGTGAAGCAACCGATGCAACGCAAATTCAGGAACGAAAAGATACCAAGCAAAGATGAAATTGGAGAACCCAAAAATTATAGGTCAGAATTGTTGAACAGTTGTTCGTTTTCTTTGATGGGTTAAATGAGTGTGCTTCAGCACTTTTGGTTCATTCTATTTGTAAAATTAACTCCTATGGAAGCTATTGAACAATGCTAACCTCTAAGCCTTTCGAGGCTTCTAAAAAATAGATTTGCTAAAATAATAATAATAATAATGGGCTTAGAGTCCGTTTCGGCATCTAATGATGTCATCGGGGACGTAAATCGTTCGACGAGGCGCATTTTGGCCTTTTGTTTAAGTCCCAGATGTGATATTAAACTATATGCAGCAGCGCTGCTTTGTTTTCACATCCGACAGGTTGAGTTTCAGCAACGTCATGCTGCTGGTTAAACTCTGCTGTAAAAAGCTATGAATGAACAAACACAAACGAGCAAGTCCCTGTGCTCGCGATCCGCATCTGTGTCTCTGAGACGAAGCTGGGAAGAGGAGATGATAGTAGGTAGATGGCGATGGGAGGGCGGGGCATATGTGATGGAGCCACAGTTTTCTCTCCTTGGGCTCTTAATCGATGTCATCTAACTCCTTAATTGTTTCCTCACCCGGAAGGCCCCTTATGCTACTCCTATTGCACCTTGTGTGATCAGAGCATTGCGATGACTTTTGTTCTTGGTTTCCAGTATCATACCCCTGCCTGCACTGGGGATGCAGCCACTAAACACGGGAGAAGCGGGGATTACGCAGTCAGGATGAGATATCAAGAATCCGAGATTTAACTTCCGTCGATGCCAACAATATAGGCCACTACACTGTACGCGACATTAAACGAAGCTAAGGTGTTGCAGGTCTTTCACCGGGGCTGTTCATTACGTAACTTTCGCTAGCAGAAATCGTGCTAGAATGATTTCGGATGGCCTAATCAAACATATTCTGGAAGAATTGGAGGTACGCAGAGAATTTTGTGAATAAAACAACAACAACAATTGCTGAGTTTCATTGCAAAAAGGAAAATGGTCTTCTCCGGGCACGCGCTCAGGGCTAGCAACGGACGGAAACAGCCTGGTGCAAACGGTACGGCAGGGTAAAATTGAGAGGAAGCGAGGACGTGGGAGGCCGAGAATTAAATATGAGAATAACATCACAAAGTAGACGGGTCAACCGATGGAGGCTATCGTGAGAAAAGTGGAGGACCGGGAGGGGTGGAGGAAGATTGTGGAAGGTGCTGTGAGGGCGCTGCAACGTCAGCAATGACGGCCGATGGAAAGAGAGAAAGAGAGAATCAAAAACACCCCATCGCAGAAATTCAGATGTAGCAGTCAGGATAAGATTTCAATAGGGGCCAAAGCGTCTATACCCGTGTTGAACCATGGATATTTGACAAAATAAGTGTCAAAAGATCGATTGGATATTTTGACTTTTAGAAATCATTCAAATTCAATTGTTTATGGACCCTTCAATCCCTTCAACTTGCAACTTCACCTTGCAAGTTTGCTCGTCTGCTGTACCCTGCATGTATTTTTGATAACTTTGTCGGTCAACTAGGAATAATTATACTGCACTGTCAATTGTTTACGATACACCAGAAAAAATGGAACTAGTGGCATTTCTTTTTTTTAGCACTCTATAGAGCTTTATAGAGCTTTTAACACATTTATTTGGTGAGATTTTATATCGCATTCTGTTATAGATCATCAAATAGATATTTATTTCATAGCACTAGCAATGATTGTGCAGGATTAAAAATTCAAAGAATGCCATAATGTCTTGATAAAATTGGAACATTCGAAACGTTGTCGATAGCTCGATCAAAAATTATAAGATTCTTCTCAAATTTTATCCGCAACAATTGCAGAACTGTAGCAATTTTAACACAAATTAGCAAGTTAGTAGATTACTGTGATTAATTTAGCAAAAAATTATTATGCTCGTTTGAAAAAAAAAGTACAGACCGAATAAAGTTTCAACATTAGTTGCTCCGTACGGTGTTATTACAGTCAAGTGCAAACAAGCAGTCAAAAAAATCAGTTACAGCTGGTGTTCAGGTGTTTAAAGTGTCCTCCTTGTTCGCGTGCACATGACAAAAGACGGAGACGCCACTCTTTGATTGCTTGATCCATGATTTTGTGATTAAGCAACATCCACTTTTTAAGCAGACGAGTCGACGATGATTATGGTTGCGAATGCTAGAGTGGCGAACACTCTTCTTCAATTACCGTCGAGATGTAGACTCTACGCTCTATATCTAAGTGTAATGCGGATATAATCACGTCTTCTGTCCTGTATACCTACGCGTACAAGGACGATACTTTGAATATCAGTCGTGACTGAATTTCTGGATTGCTTGTTTGTCACTTGACGGTAGAAACATCATATGTAGCAACTTATGTTGGAAATTTTATGTTGTCGGTACTTTTTTCAAATGAATACCATTTTGACAAAATGAGTTGCATTTATCTACACATTACTACCACACCCCGCACCTACGATTCAAGCAAACGATGTTTTTCCATCTCCGTTTGCATGACATATTCTTGGTGCGTTAAAAGTGCAATATACATACATACATACATTGGAAAATTGGTGTTAATATGGCTGCAGTTGTGTATAAAATTTTTAGCCAATCTGCTAACTCTGACGAAGTTGTGACAACGTTCCAGTGTTCCAATGTGAATCGGGATGCGGTGTATATCTAATCATTTTGTAAATTTTCTATGATATAATTGAACCCCAAAAATATAATTTATTATTTGCTCCTGTTCTTTCCTTGATGTTGCTTGAGCTTATTTGCTTGATTATCACTAGTGTCAGGCCAATCATTGCTGGACGATCGCTTATCGTTTGTCTCTTTGTTTCAATACAACCTTTTGTAACGTAAGTTGTGATTTTTAGGCATGTATCGCACATTGGATTTAACCGAGACAGATGCTTTGAAGTTGAATCTAACCCAGACAACGGCTTTGAAGTAAGTTGCATTTTAATTGACCATGTAGACTACAGATTAGGCATGAAACTTTAATTCAGGATTATTTCCAGGATTATTCATTCAGGAATCTTTTGTTTAGCCTACAGCAAGCTTGAGGAAAAAAGGGATGTAAACAACCATTTTGGGATTAAATCGTTTATGTCCAAATAAATTCTATTTCATTTCAGTGGCTTTGCCTTATGTGCCTATGTTTGGTTCTATAACTGCTTTGAATGAAAATGTTAAGGTTCTCTTCGTAATCCTTGTAGTTCTTAATTTGGTCGCAACAACAGTGGGATTATAGAACTTTCGCGAAAATAGTTCTTGCAACTAGTGTTTGAAACTTTATTTTGTAGGTACTTTTTGAAACTTTGAAACTTTTACAATAAAGTCACAATTTTCTCATATATCTTAAAGATTTAAAATCTATATTGAATTTTAAAATTATATTTATTTTCACCGTGTCAACAATTGACACCTATCAATTTCCTCAATGTCTTTGAGTCAGTGATCTATCTCTGATATTATATTAATGTTTAAATCGAATCCAACAAAATTATCTAAAACTAAGTAGACTGTATACGTAGAATACATGAAAAATAATCGGCGATCCTATGGTTGACGCAGTGACATGGGGATTTTACCATGATAAAGTAGCGATTTACCAAATGTTGTAAATCTACCATAGTAAATTTACCATGATAAATTTACCATTATATTTCGTATCGATGGTGCACTACTATGGAATCCGAACATCCACCCAGGTAAATCTACCATGGTAAAATCTACCATAGTAAATTTACTGTAGTAAATGTACCATATTTAACTAGGTAACCAATTTACCACATTAAATTTGCTACAGCAAATTTACTATAGTCAATTTACTATGGTTGATTTACTTTGATAAATGTACTATGGTAGATTTACAGTGGTAGATATATCATGGAAGATTTAATATGATGGATTTACCATGGTAGATGTACAGATTCCATATTAGAGCGCTTTCGATATGATAGTACCATGGTATATTTACTATGGAAAATTTACTATGGTAAATTTACTATATACATTTGAAGCGTTTCTGCCTACCGCCGACCCGCTGCGAGCCTCGCTTGCGTCAGTGGCACTGGGGGGAAGCGTGGGTTGCTTGGACTCACGATCCGGCTCTCCGTCTCCCCGGCCCGAGCTGATCAGATTCGAACGGAGACCAGGACAAGCACCCTGGCCTCTGGAAGATTTGCCGCTCTCGGTGTCGCTGAGCGGCTCCGAGTAGGCTACGACGGGTAGAACATAATGTACGGACTGGCGGGGGTCTTGCCGATGACGGGAAGACTAGCCTCTACTTCCCCACTTCGGAGATGTTGTATCACTAAAAGGGAAACTACATAAATGTGGAGGCATCGTACCAACACTTAGATATTGCCTAATATTGTCAGATTGCCTCGATACCTGTATGCACCTGTAGGTCTATTGTTTTGCTACATGTTGTTAGAGATACAATCCTCAAGACCGCGCAATTGCGCGGACAGGGCGCGAAGTTCCACGGATAGGGCGCAAAGTTCCGTGCTCAAGACACAGAGCGCGAGGATTTGCAGACAGAACGTGGACTGGACCTTCCCCCTACCCTAGCGTTCCCAATACCGTAGCAGTCTTGTATATCAATATAACCCCCACTAGGATAGTCTACAATTTAAAAACTTTGCTCTAATAATTCCA
Source organism: Chamaedrilus cognettii (assembly GCA_034695025.1). NCBI lineage: Eukaryota > Metazoa > Annelida > Clitellata > Enchytraeida > Enchytraeidae > Chamaedrilus > Chamaedrilus cognettii. Next base: position 5,423 of record JAQIWG010004249.1, on the reverse strand, counting down.
ATATTTAACTACGTTCAACAATCACGCGATACTATGCAAATCTGGTATTTTTCAGTCTTCTTATCCTCGAGACCAAGGTCTTAGTTTCGAGTGCGCTAGATTTCGTTTTGTAAAGGTCTTGGTCTTGATCTCGGCCACCATCGTCTTCCCAGATCAAGACTAGGACCAAGATTTTCAGGTTGACTTTAACTTAAACAGTTTAAAACTAAATCATGAGTAAAAAAGAAGGCACTAAACTCATGGCTTAACGTTGTCAATATTGATCTATTTTCAAATATTTTCAACGTTAGAAAGAGAACTCAGCTTCGAAATTTCTTGATGTAATCTGTATCCATGTGTGTTATTACTAGTCTACTGGGTGAGCCAAAAAAATGCACTCTGAGTTTATCATGTATTAGTCTTAACTAATACAAATGATATCCTACGATGTAAAATTATTTTGACACGCATAGTTAACCATCAATATGTGTGCTAAGTGTAATGGAATTCCGCACTAATTTTTACAAGTAATTTGAAAAATATGTGTAATGAAACCATAGAAATGCCAAATTGTTGCAGTTTTGAAATATCAGCGCAGTCAATTTCTAAAGCTCAAAAAACTTTGGAACTATGCAAGGAAATTTTTCAAAACTTGACAGAAATGTCAGTATTTTGTAGGCCCGTGTGGAAAATTTAACTATCGTAAGATGAAAATTGTATTCGTACTGAGTGAAAAATTCCACCGGATCTTTTTTGGGCCCTTCCTGTATGATTTTTTTTTACAAATTTGTCCTGGTTATATTGGTGAAAGAATTGTGAAAATGTATCAACGTTTCACAAACTTAGTCTTAGCCTCTTATCTAAATTTGGTACTCTTTTTCTAATTCATGATATAGTCGTTCTTGTACTTTTTCTCAGCGATTATGTTAATAGAAATTTTAGTCAATTGCATCAATGCAAATGATTTCTTTTTTTCATGCGCAAATTTTCATCATTGCAAGAATCGCATTCCGAATAATGAGCAAGTACTTTAAGCTTCGTATTTTGCTCCAGTAAAAGTCTTGGTCTTGGTCTTGGGTACCAAGATCTTGATCTTGATCTCCCCGGTAGAAGTCTTGGCGTGGTCTTGGTTTTGAAAGTAAAAGTCTTGGTCTTGGTCTTGGTAGGTAACGTCTTGTTCTTGGTCTGGAACAAAAGTCCTGATAACAAGACTGATTTTTTTTAACAAAAGCAAGCATTTGGCAACAAAAGGAAATAATCAAGCAATTTGGACGACTGCCTAAATTCAACTACAATACACGACACTGTAGTCAAGCAGGTATCTCAAAAAGGTCCTACTGCTGCAGTTTTCGAAATTTGACGACGGAGTGTAATAGAAATCCTCTGTAGTCTTATCAAAACCCTAGTCACAGCTTTCAAAAATAATCCCTTCTGATGAAAAAGTTCTTCCGACCAACTATTTCAGTGTCACAATTACTCTACCACAACACTACCTAAAGCCGACCCCTGTATGAAATAGCACTGTTTCTATCACTAATCCTGATCGCAAGCTCCTTCGGCGGGCCTCTTGTGGTAGTCTCCGCCGCTACCTAGACCATATCAGACAGCACGCGCTCGTCTCTGACGCTTCTCCACCGTTGGCTAGACCGGCACCCTTAAATCCAGACATCGACTGATGAAACGTCGTCGTAGCTTGCGCCGCGACTGTCTGACTCCGGCCCTGACCACTATTCAACCAATCCCCACCTCCCGTTTCGATAACCCAAACCCGGTCACCTATCCTGTGCTTTCCCTCCAACATCACTAGACTCCCTAGTCCTTTGCCGACAACCTATACCCTCCACCTCTTTTGGCACCTTTACGGAAAATCCACATGATTTCACCTGTGAGCCACGTGTGGGTAACATGTAGAAATCATGTGGTTCATACGTGGATTTGGAACAACCACGTGATTTTGATATGTGATCCATATGTGATCTACATATGAGTCACATGTGGGTCACATCAGATCACGCGTGGAAATTTTTGTCCACATGTGGCCCATCTGAACCCACACGTGACCAAATGTGATCCCACATGTGACCATACGTGGATTTGGAACACCCACATGTAACGCTATGTTGGTCACATGTGGGTCACATGTGGGTTACACGTGGGTCACATGTGGGTCACATGTAAGTCACATGTGGGTCACATGTGGGTCACATGTGTTTCACATGTGGGTCACATGTGGGTCACATGTGGCTTTTCCGTAATTGCACCGTGCCAGCAATACCGAAAAATTTCGCAGACAGACCACGAAGTTTCGCGGACGAAGTGCGCCGTTTCGCGGACATATAAAGTCGAAAAAAGACGATAGCACCCATGTCGGTCGCGATGGTAGGGAGAGGGTACGGGAGGGGAACTCGGACGACCGGGGAAGGCCTTCTCCTGGTGGTCACAGATTTACTATGGTAAAGCGCAACTTTGCCATGATAAAGTTATCATGTTAGTGCGTCAACCGTAGGATCGCCAATTTATGAATATAGTTCAAGGTTCAAGTGACTAGGCTATTCGCCAATTGGAGCGAGGGTGCCGAGACAGGCAATAGCGTTTTTTGTTTGTTTTTTCATCACCTTTATTGATTCATAAACAGTACGATAGTGGCAGACAAGCAATTACTGACATATGCATGAAGCAATAAGGGCAGATCGAGAGGAAACCGAGTTTCCTGAGGCAGCCGCAGACAGGTGTCCACGGCTACTAGACAGTCTAGACTGCCCATATTGTAACAAAGTTGAAATTATGCGAAGAACAAAAAAACAATTATTAGGGAGAAAACAAATGTGGCAAACCAGAGAACAAGATCACAAAATTTCATAACTGAAGGCAACTGAGTTACACCCGAAACACAGCACAAGAATATGCACACACAAAAAATGTGTTCAATACAAATCAATGCCTTAGACTGTAGGCCTATGCGCCTACGTAAAAATTTACAGTAGAACTATCCCATTCACACTAGAACTGTACTATGGTTAATGCAATTTACTGTGAACACTTAGTACAATTGTTTTGTGAACACACGCGTTGCCTCGCAGAACGGCGATTGAGAGGCGTTGATTGAGGAACGAAGTTTACTCGCTTTGCATCGGTTACTGCCACACTGTATCTGCCGAGTTCTGCAACGAAGTCACATGCCCCCTTCCCCTTTGAGTCAAGTGTCTCAAAAGCAAGAGGCACCAATCTACATTTATAAAGCCTGGTGCCTCTATGATTTATATTTATATTCCATATTTAGCACTAGACATCATTCTTTAGCTATCACCTTCACACAAAATATATCTATATGTAATGCTTTGATACTTGGACAAAATATTGACGATTCTCAAAAACAAAGGGTCATAGTGGTTGCTTAGAATCCGTTGCGATCATTACAGCGCGGTGACGCTTTATCGGTGTAAGTATCGCCGATTGAATCCAGAAAACTATATGATCTTAATTTGCAAGTTGACCAGATCTTTCGGAGGGAAAGTGACTCGTATATAATAAAATTCCTTCCCTTAGTTTTCAAAAGAGCTGTCAAACATGTTAAAAAACCCCTCAGAAGCGATCATCGGAGTCTCCGATCCGGACCGCATTGCCTTTTTTTTGAACCATCTCGTGGTGTGATCACATGATGATCTAAGAAGTAGCCTACTTCAACCGTCGGCCTATAAAAATAGTAATTTTACTTTTAAAATGTATTTAAATAATTTGGCGGGAATGCCGCGGGATGCACTGGATTATGAGTTTTTGATGATATTCAAAGAAATTCAGCAGAACTTTGGCCTAATTAAATTTTGCAGTTTGAGCTCAATTCAGGCAAGAAAGGGGTGCAAATTATTTTTTTAATTGTAGAATTCCCAGAAGAAAACACACATTTTGCGGATTAAAACGTGAGATTCCTGTCCAGAAAACAGATTTGTATGATTCTCGACAAAATAGGCTGGGCCTACTCCAGAAGGCTCTTGGGTCCACTATATTAATTAGCTAATGTTAAATGTGAAAGTGTGCGGAAAGTACTTATTTTATCAGCTTGTAACAGCTGATCAGATATCGCCGCTAATGTTTACTAAGTTCTGATTGGTCAATGGTATCCACTGCATTGGCTAATTGTCCTATGTCTAAGGCCAGAGGCTGTGGTGTAGTGGTCATGGCGTCGAGATAATAAATCTGGATATGGGTTTGAATCCTGATGCCGTAAACCACGAAGCCATAGCGTAACAGACTATTTGCAAGTTTGTAAATCAAGCAGGCAGGTGTCGGTGACTGCGCACTACGGTGCTACACAATATATTACAGAAGAGCATCTAAATATAAACCGAGCACCGGGAGTCACCATCAGGGAGCGAAAATATCTATGCAGTGTTAAGATATGAAGTTTGACAGAATGTATGATAAAACGCTACGATTGCAGTAAATCTACTCGTCACAAATATAAAATGCACAAATTTGCAGATAAACAGGCCAAACGATCATTAGTAGAATAATTACTTTTCAAATTCGCAAAGAATTATAAGCCTAGAATTACGAATTAAAATTATAATCAATTATATACAATATTAATTATAAATACTATATTGTTATTAATAATCATAACACATTTTTTTGCTACCCTCGGTACTGCGTTCCCAAGGGACTTATAAAAATTGGTGTAAACGTTTGGCTTTGAGACGGCTAGCCTTCGGAATCAGATGGTGAGATAAAAGTACCCTTGAAGCACACACAATTAGAACGCTGGGTGGCAACTGAGAGGCGCTGAAACAAGAACGCGCCCTCGCGGGTATCGCCAGTGATAGCGGCGATGCGGCGACCAAGCTCGACAAGAAACACCAGCGCCTTGGAGTTGATGGATTCGATGGTTTCAAGTGCAATGGGGACGAACGTGTAGCTCTTTGCAAGCTCGACATACTTCGTTTCCGTTCTCTCGGCTGCGCCCTCAGCGGCACTTCCCATTACCCGAGCGGCAGCCAGTGTGTTCGCTACGGTCACGTCCCAGATGAGATTCTTGCCCCCTGCCAAGGAATGAGGGTGAGCCCTGACGGGCGCTTGCCGCCTGCTCTGCTGAGGCCTGAAGGTTCTTTCATTGATGGAATACTCGTGCGGGACAGAACGCACCATATGATTTCGTTGATCAGATGGTGTCGTGCCATGCGGCCTGAGCTCCGCTTGCAGGCACGCCACGCGAGTCGGCCTGCACACCGCAAGGGCAGGGATGGGGCCGACAGAGATTTAGTCCGAGGCGAATACCGACAGCTACTCTGATGGTATCATCGTCCAGGCGGAGAACACAGCTCGGAATGGGTAGAACATAAAGTATTGATTATTAATAGATAATGATAATAGACAATATACAGAGTGGGGCATAAAAAAACAATCCCCTAGCGAATTCGCGATAACTCGGCCAAAAGTAAATATATTTC
>JAQIWG010004248.1:0-16354 GCA_034695025.1 Chamaedrilus cognettii | reverse complement strand
TGCACCTACCCTGCACCTACCCTGCACCTACCCTGCACCTACCCTGCACCTACCCTGCACCTACCCTGCACCTACCCTGCACCTACCCCGCACCTACCCTGCACCTACCCTGCACCTACCCTGCATCTACTATCTATCGTGCAGCCTATAAGTCCACGTAACGCAGTAGCTGTAAGCACAGTGTACCATAGCAGCAATAATGTTACTGAAAAAGTTGCATACATTGTTTGGTGTAATAGCTGCAACTGTTATAGCCGAGCGCGGGACCAAACACTGGCCGATGCCTTTAAACGGATATCTCTAAGACTATCGTGTTCAAAACCGAATGAGCCACTGTTCAACGAACACTTTCTCCAGTTATCATCGCCGTTAACGTGTTCTGCCAGGGTCGGTGTCAGTTACTTTAACTGTAAAGGTCAGGGAAGGGCTGTAGTTATTTGGGATCAAACGCATAGTCTTGTGACTTTTCGCACGCCAACACCATTCACCAACAGACTATCGCACTCTAGCGTTGTCCTCGGATTTAACCTGCACACCGTTGACAAGTAGCTTCGCGAGGTTATAAAACATTAACCATAACAATGTTGCTAACGAAAGTGTTGTTTGACAAGGAGGGATGATTGATAACGCACAGCTCTGCATCGCGGTCGTCGTAGCGCCGACACCTGCTCAGCTGACCAACAAGTTACCCACTGGCTGAACCGGCGGCTTACAAGTCAATTCAAACAGCTAAAATCGTTGGAACTGACTGTCCAACAGGTTGCAAATCAAGCAAATGTGTTGATGATCTGACTAACTGACACTAACCGGCTCTTTGTAGTCTAATCCGTTAATGTCCATGACTTCACACCGGTTTAGACGTTTGCGCCCTGATGAGGACCGCTCGAGCTGGATTTTATAGCGGGATGCCCATCCTGCCAACTAAATAAATAATTGTCTGCGCGGGGTTAGCAGCTAGAGACACTTGTGTGTTTAACAGCCTTGCTGAAGGGCCTGTAACGCAGGGTTTCATAGATGATAGATGACTATGCGTGATCGTTGAAATTCTTGTACTTTAGTGTTATGCCAGATGGCAGGTCCTCGGTATCCAAATTGAAAAGCCATAAAAACACGCATGATATTATAGTATACGTGCTATACGAGCTCCCTTCATTTTCTCACCTTCATTTCACCCACCCTGGTTTTACAGGCTCCCCTCTCATTACCAGAGCTGCTAATTTTCAATGGCTATGGCTTTTGTGATCAATATCCATCATAGTAGTAGCCCCGCGTGTTGCGCATAGTGGGGGGCACTAAATTCCTTTCGCTAGGTGTGCATCCCGCTATACATAATGTTTATATCGATTGCTGGATGTTTATCCAGCCGGTCTATTCCCTAAGTAACTGTTACCACTGATGCGCCTCAATGCTCTTCTCTGTGGCTCGTCTTTCAGCGTTGTTTGAGCTCGTTCACAGTCGGCTGCTGGGGAACAGTAGCGCTGATAGCGCTGGTAGTAGGCCTACAGAATTATTTGAGCGTTTTACATCGACAGTTTGGGAGAATGTACATTTAATGATTTTAACCTAGGATGACTACCGTTGAAATATGCTGTTATTTATTCGATTATGCAGGAGCTGGCAGAGAATTGATGTTTTTAAAAGACTAAAAGAGAATTGTGTTAATCGAGAACGAAGTAATGGAAATGTATGAATGAATTTAAATGAATAACGTTAGTTTTCTTCTACAGTATGTAAAGAAAATAGCTTAAATTTTTTCAGCATATTTCTTTTCACTATTTCAAAAAGCTCTAGTTATCACAGCAAAGTTGTTTAGTAAAAGCAAAAGGAAGCGGTCGCGTGCTATAGCAATGTCTCAAGGCCTCAAGGCCTCAAGTGTCAGAAGATAAAACAGGCTGAAACACGCTTCTCCGAAGTATTTCTCTCTAGGACAGGATCTTATGAGTGGCTCTAATATCATCTTCAGAGTGCACAAGCTAGTGTTGCTATCCCTGGCTAAACTCAACAGTGATTTACTCTTCCTCATTAATCACTTGGTCATTTCAGAGCGCTGACATTAGTTGCTTATCAAGTATTTCAGAAATGGGAGTGTTTTTAAAATTTTGTTGGTGAAATATTACAGCGCTCCTTATACGATTCCATATACGATACAATTGTGTTATTGTGAGTTCCTGAGGTCATAGGCCTAATACCAGCTAGATGCCCCGCTGGACGGCTACAAGCTAGTCAGTCCAAGATCCCCAAGAGACTATACTTCTGGTATAGTCTGCCCGGCCGCCCTACCGACATATGTGTAGGATCGCCGGTAATAGAAAACTGAATAGTACGGCGTTTAACAGAATTTGAAGGTGAATTTGAAGATTGAACAAAATGGCATACAGCATAGGTGTAAAATTGTTTGAGTGCTACTGTGCCTGTGGCTCAGCTGGGGGTTGGGGGGTTGTTTCAAAGCTGAATAGATAGGGTGTAGATGAATGTCTCATTACATGTAGGCTTACTATTATCACGGAATACCTAAAGTTCCTCAATTTTACTTTCCCGTTCAGCCTTTCCATTCCATTCCATCTTACCCATTCCCCTCTCGTCCCCTCAAGGACCCTCACTCAAGCTCTTTGCTCCTGGGCGTCAGGTATCTCTGCATTTTTTTTTGTAAGAGTCATGCACGCGCCCTAAGTGCTTTGCGTGCCTAGGCTTAGTGTCCTCTGCAGAGTCTATACAATAGCCCACTTCAATTTAAAGGGCTTCAATTCAATGATTCACTGCTGAGTTATTGTTGACGTTTGTCAAACACTTGTGAGTAGTTGTGACTCATCATGGGCACAGTTTTAAACTTTTACAATAAGTGTTATTATTAGTTTCACAATATTTATATTCTTTCACATTTTCATGGCCTATGCAGATTTCAATTCCGTTGCTTAAATTAATCCTTGGATGGCTGGGGGGAGGGGGAGGTGCATGCATATTAGTTCAAAATACACTTAATGTTTATGGTCGCTGGTGTCTGTGCATAAGTTACTGCGGTGAAGATTCGCTTGATAGAAGTTGTTGTCTCGTTTCATACATTTGTTTATAATACACAGCGGCTATAAGTTTACACTTCGAGACCGCGGCCATGAGAGTTGCTAGGGACCTTGAGCCGTTTTAATTGTTCTACTCCTAATGAAGCATTGTGTATTTTGTAGGCCTGCGTAAACAAACGCTCAAATAAAAGTATTTAAATTGAATGCGGCTCTCAGATATTTATTCATCACGATCTGGATATTTAAAATGCCTGAGTGATTTTCGATTTCTGTTTGTCTATAATAATCTATCTGTATAGCCCAAGGAAGTATTATGGAAAGTGGTAGCGTTATAATTGAAATTTAATAGATTTTGTAAGTCTTCAAGTTAGTCTGAAGCGCTCTTACTCATCAAGTTGGATGCGCTTCTGATGTTCAGAGGGCTAGCCAAGGCATGTTTACTGCATTTTATGATTAACTTGATGTGGTTGCATTATCAAATATATTCATTTTGAGCTTTGAAATTGATCTGGGTTCTTAACTTAAGAATTATATCAAGAGATTTGACCCATACTGACACTGAACCAAAATTCTTTGTAGAGCGGAAGCCCTGAGCATACATCCGAAGTCTATTAGTTGACATTGCCAAAGTTGTAGGCCTATATATGCCTGTTGAAGGGCCTTGCAGCATAATCAAACATCGATTGCAGTTGTAAATTTAATTCTTCAATGATTGGCTTGTGCTCTGATTTGTGTAACCCCGCCGTAGTAGCTAGGCTTTACTTGCATCAAAATTACCCATAGTCACAGTAAAGCCAATGTTCTTATAAAGACTTGTAATATTTTGATTCCTTCATTTTAGTATTTGCATCTAATTGCAATAGAACTTAATATTTTTAATTTAACATCATCTATTGATTCTGTAATATGTTATGGCCTCAATTATCATTGTTCAATGGGAAAGATTGGCGAGTGCAACCCAATTGAAAATCTGTAATAGCGTCGTAGAACATTCAAAAGTGTGCCTTAGTTGTAAACTTAAGCTGGGAATTGTTAAAAATTAGAGTCAGGCCCCCTCCCTCCCTCCTTCAATATTACGGAAACTGATGTCTAAAAATAGGTTTGGCCTAGTTGTTTGGACTGAAACAACTAGGACGGCACATTCTCACAAAATTTACTTTTTTGAGCCGCAATGACAAAGTCATTACGCACCTAGGCCGGGTTTTTCCACCACGGATTTAATGGTGGTTTAGGATTTAACCCACCTTTTTCGTAGGCTAAATCCTGAACCACCATTAAATCCGTGTTGAAAAAACCCGGCCCTTGACTTTTTTGCTTCGATGTACTATCCAAAGTATCATCCAAAGAAATGTAATGATGTCAGTATGGGAATTGAAATGCTCTATTTCTTGACAGTTTTTGTGCAAAATTTCTTCACCACATAAATGCAATCGGAGCGGGTGCAACCCTAGAATGTTCACCAACAATATCGCTGTGTACCTTGGGCTCCCTATTCAAGGTGAGATAAGGAGATGCGCCAGTCAGATCAGTTTCTATACCTATAGTGCATAGGTACATGCACCTATAGGATAGTGTCTTGGCCATGAGTGCGAGAAAGGTGTCAATCCCCCTATGGTGAGATTTCAACCCCCCTAGAATTTAGGAACGATGGATCTTATGGCTCAGAATCTCAGATCTTTGCCAAAAACAAATCTGGTGGGATGGGGTATAATTCTCGTGCAATAAAAAAAATGCATTTGAAAGTTAATTTAACTCCCAGCGATGATCGTAGAGAGATTGTTTCTTAATTTGTCTACTTAGCTATAGGATAAAGATAATCTCGTCGCACAATCGCAAAATAGAAAGGGATTATCGCCGCCCCCCTCCTCTCAGGAAAAACCGCATCCGCCTCTGCCTCTTAGACATCCTTGATCTTCAGACTTGATCGACGATACTGTCCAACCCTCCCTCTTAGATTTAAAACTAAACTGACGCCCACGCTGGAGTTCGGAAGAACTGAAGTCAGTATAGAAACTGACGTGAAGCGCTGCTGTTGGGAAGTAATGGAGAAATAAGGACGCGAGGCGAGCGGTACTGGGAACTAGCCGAGTTCATCCTCGGACTGGATGAGTCTAACCTGTACGGGGTACGGTCTAACCTCTGCCGCAGTTTGACAGCTTCGCTATAGGCCTACATTATGATACATCCGAGCAGCCGCAGACCCAGTGATGGGTTTACCTTGGACCGCAATCTTTACTTCATTTCGGGAGGGTTTTTAATTTCGATTGGTGCGGGGGAGAGTGCTGACGGAAACTTTTCTCTCCCAGATAGAATTTGCGAGCTGCGGGGGGGGGAGGGTGTTGACGGATTTTTTTTAGGTCATAACGAACAATGCTTGTCCATTTTTCATAGTTTATTTTGTCCTTATATTATTGGTCGCTGAAAGGGCGTTTCAAGTATTTCTGAGGGGATTAAAGTCTTTTGCAGAAACTTACTATGTGAAAAACGAACACACAAAATTTCTATCCAATTGGGAGGGTTGCCTAATTTGAAATTTAAAAGGCCTTGTAAAAAGGCTTTGTAAAAGTTACAAATAATTTAATAATGTTAAAAATGATATGTCTAGTTAGTACTCTAGGACATATAGAAATCAAGATTTAGGTCATTGTTTAATTCAAAACGGAGCTAATTGTGTCGAATGTTTTGGGTCCAAATTGCTGTTTTGTTCATTGATTATATTTAGGAATATTTATGTTTTTGATATTCAGAATATTTTATATTTTTGCTATTCATAATACTTTGGTACATTGGATTTACAAGTATCCCATTTTTATTGAGGATATAAGTAAACTAGAGTTAACTAACTTATTTATGACGATTTGTTTCATGTTCCCTGTAATTGTCCTGCTTAGTACATGGCAGGTTTTGGAATAAAGTGTGATCATTTGGCTGCGTTGAGCATTTGATGAAAGTAATTCACAATAAAGCTTACGGCTAGCGGTTTACTAAATCTACTCAGTAACTCATACTTGTACTTTTGCTCATTTTTTGCATGCATTTTGTGTAATGCATTTATATCCTAACGTTATTTGGCGATTAGAATTCATAAAAACAAAATGGAAGCAGCTGCATAATTTGATTATTTCAGTAGACCCAACAATATGTGTAGGGGGTTGTTCAGCCCTTAGACATAACTGAAGACTTCTGGTTGCATAGTAATAACTGTCTCGTCCCTCTGTTGTGCGCGGAGTGCTTTATTTATTGGTTCGGCTAATGAAAGTATTTATGTTGAGTAGCTCTCCGTGGCTTCTAGCTACGACTTCATTTATTGTTGGTAATTAGGGATACGGGTCACTGACTGGCAACGCTGAACTTTGAAGTTCCATTGAAAATTATCGTGTTAACGCGGTTCAGCAGCGCTCTTCAAACAATATTAGGTTTCTCAACGTTATCGCTTCCTCTGTCCCTTTGAATTATGGCCGATTAAGCGGAATACAGTCGTCCTAGTCTATCGTCGCTGAGCGGTGGTGGGATGGCCACTTGCAAATATTGTGATTAACCGAGCGAGACTATAACATTTTAACGCTGGGCCCTTAAAGTTTATAGCCTTTATAATATACATTTATTATTGCGTGGAGCACTGTAGATTTACGGTTAAAATGTTGCGATTAGTGAAAATGCTATGCAGGATATATAATTATGCCGTGCAGAAGTTTAAACCAAATCAAATTAATTCTGATTTTGGCTATTCTCCCGAAGTGCTTTATCTTATAATACCAGGCTATGGATATTTTTAGTTTTAAAAATGCAATCAAGAAATACAATCAAAAATTGCAAATAGGGAAATTTGTGTCAAGAAATGGATATTTCTTGCTGAGGTGCCCAGAATATATTGATATTCCATTTCGACATAATATATAAATCTTTTATTCGCCACTAGGGCAGTTCCCATCAACACAATACAAAAAATATAAACAGGATAAGAAAATAAAGATGGTATATCGTTGCTGCAGAGGTCCAGAAGGCCGAGGTCTGCATGCTGGAACACTTCCGCCCAGTCTGCCCAGCAGGCGCGGTCATCCGCATCGACTCTGCTCTCTACGGCCGCATGCGCTCGCCACGCTGCGCCTCCGGGAGCGACGAGTGCTTCGCTCGGGTGGAGGACTATGTGGAGAAGAACTGCGCAGGGCGTCAGACGTGCGACATTTCTGTCCCGAGCGTAGAGCTACACCGCTCGGCGCAGGGCTGCGACGCTAATCTCGTCAACCATCTGGTGGTGGAGTACCGATGCATGCAAGGTGGGTCATTGTCAATTAATTTTTTATTTCCATAAAGAAATGACAGTGTCATGCAAGTAATAAGAAAAAATTGTAGTTCTTATTTGTAGAAAACCTGATAACCCGATCCTATGAAAATAAAAATATAAATTGTTAGAAAAAATGGTGATAATAATTAATATAAGTCCGTCGGGAATGCAGTACCGAGGGCCAAAAAAATTAATGAATATAATACAAATTCCTTTGTGAATTGGTACTATGATGATAGTGGACTTATATAATGATATTTATTGTTAAATTGTGAATTTTATTTTTGTATTGTTTTTGCAAGTGACGCTGTTGTTTTGGCTGGCATTTCAAGACTATACCGAGGCGTATACATAGTTCATTGCGGTGGCTTATATGGACCTCAAATCATATTTTGAAGTTTTGTACTGCAAAGCTTAACTAGAAACTGCATATAATTGCAGACTAGTTGCTTGCTTGATGATACATGGTTGCGTCAGGTTTCCGGACGTTACAGTAATTAATACTAAATTTATCTGCAAATAACATTTTGCTTTGCATCCGCGAGTCATAAAGAAAGCACGCAATTAATAACGCAATGATTATTCTCATGATAATTTTTATTAAATTATTCAATCAACGTGATTGATAACCACAATGGATAATTTGTTTTGCAACATTTCTTGCTGCAAGGCATATTTTAAGAAAATGATAATTTTGCATGCAGTTTATGCACAGTTTATGCAGTTGGAAAAACTCAGCTGCGCATCTTGAGATATCATGAAAGGGGAGGTGGGGAGTGGTGATGAAAACTTTTTCCCTTTTGAGTGGAACACACTAGCGGGGGTCGGGATTCTGACCAAGAAATTTGAGTTTAAATTTGCATTTTGCCCCTCCAATACTACTACATACCTGAATTCCTACTGCACACACAAATAATCCTTTCCAACGTCACTTTTCAAATTCTTACGTTCTATACTGCACTTTCAAATATGCCCTGTTTGTTTTTTGCTTTTGTAGTTTAGGGACCGTGTGTAGCTCAAAGACTATATACACAGTCCGTTTCTGTGCATAAAGGCCGGCACAGAACCGCTTTCCCTTCTTTAGTGGCCTTTTACAACTCGCCCGGGGAGCTCTGGGCTGCAAGCCAATTCTTTGTTCCCCTGCCTGCAGGGGTTTAAATACGCCCTGTGTTGCAGTGTACAATACGACCGAAGACTGTCACGGATCCAACCCCAGGCTGAGGATCAGCGCGGAGAGGGGGTACCTGGCCAGCGTCGTGACGGCCCAGACCGCCAGGGGGTCCCTCGGCTGCCCCTGGCTCATCGAGACCCACCCCAGGCGCACCATTGTCCTGACTCTCATCGACTACGGACCGGGGGCAGGGAGCGGCCTCTCCACCCTGCACAGCCAGGACTCAAAGTGCTTCATCTACGCCAAGGTGGCCGCACTATCTGCATTGTAGTGATATTGAACACACTCTCTGCTTTGTTGCAATATTTCTTGGGGAAACTATTTACATGAAGCATTTTTAGTGTTAGAAATACAGTGTACAAATTGGAGTATAGAAATGCAGTATTGAAATGCAGCATGCAAATTGCAGTATACAAATGCAGCATACTTTTGATTGAGTTATGTGTGCAGTTTTTTGTTTTGTAGCGTAGGCTACAAACGCAAATAGCATACCTATGGGATGGTTGTCGTAGATAGTGTATTGTGTGAAGTTCTCTAATTACTGTGGTGCACGCTATAGATATGTACAGAATTAATCTCTTTGTATTTTTTTATATTTTGTGTAGTACACTGCTGTGTGAAATTGCGCTCTATATAGGAAAAATAGGGGCAGGTTTAGAGTCCATTTCGACTTCCAAGGAATTCCTTATAGAAAACGTTTGTGTACACTCTACCGAGTAGGCCTAGTCAAGCAGTCATGAATCATTTCCTGAAGTTTATGGTGTTTGATGTGCTCAGATAGTTGGCACACTGTAATGCCCTGGGTTTTGATGTATATGGTTTTGGGCTGGCGTTGGGCTGTTGGTGTAATCTATGTATATATTTGCATTTTGATTGAGTTATGTGTGCAGTTTTTTGTTTTGTAGCGTAGGCAACAAACGCATGGTTGTGTTTCTGCCAGTATAGATCAGTTTCTCAGGTAGTAAATTTGGTGGAAGAAGTTCTGGATGTGAAGCATTCCCATTGATATTGGCCTACAAGAAAGGATGTTAATGCATAGTGTGTGCAATTAACGTATAGTGGGTATGCGATAAGAATGGATCGCTATGTTAACTGTATATAACCTCGCATTGTATAATGTTGTAAAACAAGATCAGTTTATATTGTGGATTATCAATTGTGCTAGACCTATAATACAATGATTGCAATCGAAGACAAAAATATTTAGAGGTCATAATGAATATGCTAGAGACTGGCAGTAAATTGTTTTGATTGTTTTAAATAAGGTGACGGATGGCAGTCTACCGGTGACGTCACACTGTGGAGGGGAAGAAAGATCAAGGGTCATCCTCAGGTCGACAACCAATAGCGTCCAAGTTGCTCTTTTCCCCGTCACGGACAAGCATTTTCTCGTCAAGTTTGAAGGTAAGTTTTTATGTAAAAAACTTGGCATTATAAATAATTGTTGCTGTTTTCTATCCAGGATCATGTTAATAAATTATTTGTGTTATTTTCTATCCTGGATGGGTTCTTTTGTAATAGCTATCAGACCTAGTTTGAATATATTAGAGATCCGGAATAAGCGATATTTGATATATTGAGACAAAAAACTTGTTCATGTAATTCATGTCAATGCTAGTCTACAAGAAATGAAAATGAAGAAAGTGACAAGAAATGACAAGGAAGAGAATGAAATCTAATTATGCACTGTTCTAAGGTCTAATTGTGTCACCAGCTGTAGGCTAAAGCTTTAAGTTGACATACGGTAGATAAAAACAAATCAGTGTAAAGACAAAAGTCCAGCAATCAAGGTAGTGCAAAAGTTGTTCATTTTCTGACAGCATATATTATATAGGCTACAGTACTTGTGAAATAGCTGTTACACGAGCATTAGTGTGGATGAAAGGGTTGACAAGTTGTGTCTCAAATTGCTATTTGTCAATTTGGTCACGTTTGTCCACAAATAGCACCTTATATCGCTCGTACTTTGCATTGTCATTCTTCACTAGAGAACTCCTACTAATATTATTCAACTAGCGTTAACTTTAAACAGTTGATGTTTCAAGTTTTACTAGCACTCTTACGCATATGTTGCATGTTTAACGTGCCCTTTTTTGCATCTTGATAAGTCTAGAGACACGGACTCTATAGTGTGTGGCGGAGAAGAAGTAAAGTGTTTTTTGTACAGCATAGATTTAGTCACTTTGAATCTCTATTAAGTTTATCATAAGTATGTCACAATGAAACGTTTCCATGCAGCCATAGGTTGCCCGGGCTTGGCCGAGTCTCCAGGTGGAAATCATGAGAAATCCGGCGATGATATCCGAGTTCATTGTGAGGATACGGGAGAATCCTGGATAGCGTCCTGCGTCAATGGATCGTGGACTCCCAACAGGACCTGCTCCGCTGCACTGGCTGTTAAGCAAGCCGCCACTGAAATCGGTCTTAACCAAGGTCAGTGCATTTTTGTCATTTTGTTTTGCAAAAATAGCAATAAAAAAAAATAATGAGTTTATGGTCCGTTTTAACCTCTGAAATCGCTCTTTGGACCCCCGATTGTCGTAGGATTGTAGTTCAGGGAACTCTGACGAGGGGAAAAGCGACCGGAAGACCATTGATTGGGAAGCTGGGAAAATGATTGGCTTGTTTTTTGGGGAGAAAATGGTTTAGATTTAAAAGGAAAAATGATGTATTTTTAAACCAGATAGGAACAATTCAAACAATGAAGTAAATTTAGCTTATCGATGATTTGCTATTGCTATGTTCCATCATCGGTCACTTATTTGTAGTGAAATGTTGAGTTCATTAACCTGATGTCCGTGCTTGAGTTTACGCACGTAATAAGAACCGCTTGAATATTAGACTTCAGAAATCTTCTTTCTACTAAGTGAGAAGTTTTTTTCAGCTTGATATTCAAATTTTCTTTTTTTCTGCCGGCCATCATTACTAACGTTGTAGCGCCCTCGCAGCACCTTCCGTAATCTTTCTCCACTTCTTCCTCCACTTCGTCCTCTACCTTTCGATGGAGTTCATCGATTGACCCTTTCTGCCTTGTGATGTTATCTTCATATTCCATTCTCGGCCTCCCACGTCCACGCTTCCCTTCAATTCAAATTTTAAATGAAATAATGATATTTTTACCCACTATGGCCTAGTATCGATGAATTTCTGTGTAGGCGCGGTGATTTTGCTGGTGGTCGGTGTGGCGATGATCATATCCATCGCCATCATCATAGTCGGAGTTCTCTTTCTGCGCTGGTGAGTTTATAGTCACAATCTGAGGAAGCTCAAATCATCTAGAATAGATTTAATTTTAGAAAAGTGAACTGTATAATAATCTCAAGAATGTATAACATTGCTAACTATAAAGGAGATCAGCATTTATCTCTTTCTTATTTAACCCGATGATGTCATGCGAGTTCTGGATGAGCTTGATTTATATTTTATTTGGCTACAGCCCCTTTCTCCATCCTCTAAAATAATCTTTGTACAAGATCGCATTCAGTAAATATCAAATTAAATTAGCTTGTGATATTAAACCCTGCCTTGACAATAGATTTTGAATAATTATAGATAACCCTAGTGAACAATAAATCGAGTCTGAGTAGTGAATTATTACTAATCTGTTAACTGCTAGTTGGATATTTTAGTTAAAATGCATTTTGCGACTTTACCACTTTGCGAATTTGCAACTGCGTCTTTGCGACTTTACGAGATGGCGCTATTTTTAAGCCTTTTCATCATCTTTCTTCACTATAATGCAGCAAAACCAATGAGGTATTAAATGATACCCATCTATTATAACTACTGACTTTGGTTTGCTGTTAGGCGTTATTTCAACTAAATAATATCATACCAACTTAGTTTTAACTTCATTTTGTAGTAAGTCTGAGCGCCGCCGCCGCAGCGCCCTCCGCGCCCTGCCCCCAAATCACGAGTGCAAATACTCGACCGCCCTTCAGTACGCCGGGTGCAACAAGGAGCTTTACCCCATGCTCGCCAGCCAGGAGCGCATGGCCTCTGACCCCGACCGCGACTACGCCACCACCCTTCAGATGCGCCACATGCTCCACCCCCCACTCCACCACCACCACCACCAGTATCCTGCCGCAGAGGTCTGGACGTGTCCATATCATGGAGTGACGACCGCTTCCCCGGTTGGAACGTACGACCGGAGACTGCAGCGCCATCCATCGAGGCTGCCACACATCTACGAGATGCCGCGACTGGAGCAGGAGGTGGAGCAGGGAGTAGTGGAGTACGGAGGAGTAGTGCTACCCTTCTATCATCAGCTGGACCCGAGAGCTCTGCAGCAGTTGAACGCGCAGAGGCAACTTGAGGCGGCTGCTGCTGCTGCGGTAGAGGGGAATGGGGGAATTCCAACGTCAAATAGTTCCTCTTGCAGCGGCAGCCAATGAAATCATTCGTGACCGTTTTGTGTAATTTCCGTTTGCGTGAATTTCTACAAGTGTGACTACAATCGATTTGACTGTGGCTCTGATTAAACTGTAAACAAAGTAATAGGTACAACGCGTATGTAACGTGTAGCTTGTATCGTAGGCTTACGCGCGATGAAGCGTGAACTAGACTGGTTTTGTATAACTATGTAAGCCTGGTAGACGAGTTTTTGTATTGAAGTCGAGCGCATCTGTATATTATTTTATTACTCAGTATCGTCGGCTCGCTTGTTTTTTCACTATGATCTTAGCGCTGGTGTATGTGAATTCATGCTGCGCTATGGGCAGCATGGCATAATTGCAGGCCTCGTGAACTGTTTCGTTAGTCCCACTAGGATCATATTCATACTATAGTACTATTAGAGGCTGTAAATATCATGCTTGTGAGTTATGCAACCAGTATTGTTGCTCCGTTGAAACTGCCTGTCCGTGTTAAGTACAAGCGTTATATTAGTCCGTTTAGTCCTATGTAATCCATGAAGTGTATTCGATGTTCCATATTGCTGGATACTACAGAGCTGTCGGACTGTTTGATATCAGCAATGAACTACTAGAACTGGACTATAATAGAGTTTATGTAATTGTTCAATCTAACTTAGGGACTTTATTCCGTGACATTTAAAAAACAAGAATAAGAAAAAGACTATCAGGTGGGCTGTTGTACAATCTATTATGCATGTAGCATGATTCTGTTTTGGGAACGTTCGCTCTGTATTCAAAGACGAACTGCAGGCTGTACTGTAACAGATCCGTGGATATAGGCCTATATAAAATAGTGAAATCAGATCTGATTGATGTACTTATTACAGAGAATTTGTCTGCAAATTATTTTTACATTATAACCACGCGCCGCGAGCAGATAATTGAGAGAAATGGCAGTCAGCCAATTCTGATCAGCTAAATTTTGATTTTAAATGCAGCTGCAGAGCAAATAATTATTGAAGCTGCAAAACAGATTTGATACATCTACAATGTATAGAAGCTAGTTTCGTGCGCTGCGGAACAAATTGTTAAAATGTGTTCCAATTAGCTTAGCTAGAGCTCAGCTTAGAAATTGCTTTGCAAGCTGCTTCAAATTGGCTTTAGTTCAACGGCACAAAGGCCGTTGACCGCTGTGATTTACAAATCTGTAGCCAATAACCAGAGTTCAGTTTAGCTCTAACAAAATAAGAGTAGCGTTACACCTGTTGCTTATAAAACAGGAGTAGTCCTACATGTACTCCTATGCCTTTCAAAAAATTATTAGGCTAACTCATGAACGAGGTGGAGGGGGTATAAAAATTCATTGGTCATTTCTTAGCAGTAAGCCTACAGTTTGATTTTCAAAGCCCTGCTTAGCAGTGCTTTTTCTTTTTCCTGCCTTTTTAGAGGCAGCTGTAAACTTACACCGCTGCAATTACTTACGCCATACGATTCAAAATAGCGAGTAGGCCTACCCCTCCATCGTCAATTTTTTTCCGAGTAATGCTACTCCTACCCATTTCTAAATCCGAGTAGAATTTGAAAAAGTCGTTTTGGAGTACTAACCCTACTAAACTTATCCCTGCCAATAACCACCTTTTGGGCACGTTATTGCCATCAATTTAGTAGCAGCAGCTGCAGTTCCATTATGCGAATTCTCGGTAGGTCGACTTAGTTTTTGACATTAATAGCTAGGCATCATTTTGCTAATAGTTCAAACGCAACATACGAAAAGAAATCGAATGTCGGACACGGACTGTGCTGCCATCAGATGCTGCGTTGCAGGCAGGGACATGGCGCAGTGGATAAAGAGTTCGCCTCTTGCGGGAAAGATCGCGTTTTTAATTCGATCTCTGTCAAGCAATAGCGTTGAGCAAGTCGTTGACGTACAGCTGTCTCGGTTCACTCGGCCGACCAATTTAAAAATGAGCAGCAAACGTGCATGGTGTCTGTGGAAGTAAACCGCGCGTGTAGCCTAGCACTGACCACGTGGCTGTTATAAACTCACATGGCAATCAAGCCGTGTGAGTTTACAGGGCCATTAGCAAAGGATATAAGCACCGTGCTACACTTTCGGATTATGAGCAATGACCTGCTGTACTGCATGCCCAGCGAGTATAACTGTGAAATAAGTTAGCCTATCAACATACATGCCGAAAGGCAATATTGAAGGATGTCTAGTCTACGCTTTGTACAAGACGCCAAAACTAGACGAAGCACAGTACCCGTGCATAAACGGCGTGCGCGCAGGCCGCCACGAGTAGATAAACACGAGTTTTGAAATTTACTGCAGGATTTACTCATTTTTGAAAAATTAGGCAAACATCTACAATATGAACACAAAACACATTTTCTGTGAAACATAAAAAATTAAAAACAAAAAAATCTGGAGGCTCCAGGGGGCACAGTTAGTTTTATACAAATCCAAGCGAAACTATATAATCAGGGTTTAGTGCGCATGTTCCCTAAAAGAAATTAAAATTCGTTCAGTGGCGGCTGAGTTATTGCGGCGCAAGGGATTTGGCCCCCCTACTTTTATAAACACCGATCGCCCATCTCATGTATTAATATTTCCTTAAAGCGTGTATAGGACAATTTTGAGCCCCGACCAATTGCCACACAACAGTGGAAAATCTTGCAAATCAGACTGATAATAAAAAAGTTATCTCGATTCTTGTAAAAGTACATGATATGGCCTCCCAAAGGCCCCCTTAACATTTCGAAATGAATTATTAAGCCAGAAATGCTTTCCTCAATGGCATATATATTTCGCCTCTGGTTTCATTATTGTAGATCTCAAGGTTGTTACCCGCGATTACGAGAATTACAATTTTTTAAAATCTGAGTGGGGGCTCCCGGGGGCACCGCTAATATTTAAAAAATCCAAGCGAAGCTGTACTATCCGGGCTTAGTCCGCATGTTCCCTGAAAATATTGTCAAAATTCGTACAGTGGCGGCTGAGTTACTGTGGCGCAAAGGTTTTGGCCCCCCCCCCAACTTTTTTAAAAAACCGTTCGCCCACCTTACATATCAATATTTTGTTGAAACGTGTATAGGGCGTTTTTTAGTAAGTAGTAAGTAGCAACAATCTGGTGCAAAAAGCGTGCAGATCGGACTGATAGTAAAACAGATATCGCGAATCTTGAAAAAGTGCATGAAATGGCCCCCCAAGGCCCGTTACTATTTTAAAATGAATTATTCAGCCCGAAACGCTTTTCCCAATAACATACATGTTTTCCCCTTGGTTTCATAATTGCAACGCTCAAGGTTGTTACCCACGATGAAGTGAAAATAAAATTAAAATTAAAATCTGAGGGGGGGGGGCTCCCGAGGGCACCGTTTATTTTTTCAAAATCCAAGCGAACCTGTATAATCCGGGCTTAGTCCGCATGTTCCCTGAAATTTTTTTGTAAAAATGCGTTCAGTTGTGGCTGAGTTATTGCTCCGCAAAGGTTTTGGCCCCCCCCCCCAACTTTTATAAAAA
>JAQIWG010004247.1:0-16355 GCA_034695025.1 Chamaedrilus cognettii | reverse complement strand
TCAGAGCCGCTCAGAGCCGCTCAGAGCCGCTCAGAGCCGCTCAGAGCCGCTCAGAGCCGCTCAGAGCCGCTCAGAGCATCAGAGACGCACAGCCGCTCAAATATCCGACTAGGGGTTACGCACTCCTAAAATGGCAAAGAAAAAGCATTTATTTTGCCATTGAAACTTACTGGGCGCTTCTTTGAAATATGGCCCCACCTCTTGCTTTCCACTTTAACCACTGGTTACAGCGTAATGCCGCAAAGGCAAATTTATACACATTATTAGGCATACGTTAAAGGTATGCTGCATGACACGTTAGTCAAACATCCTTTTGACGACCGGCTAAAGTCAAACATGCCATAAATAATGATGATTAGGCCTATACTTCAAACTATTCGACTTCTTTTAAATGTGTGGCAATGTTTCCCCTAGGCTTATAGCTTATTGTGACGTTAGACAAAGTGTATCCGGTAGACATTTTGGCTTGTTGCTCGACCTCTGCTTTAGTGCGGATTAAGTGCAATTAAGTTTCGCAGTGCGAATTAAGCAATGGAACTCCATGAGTGCAATCTATTGATGCTCTCATTGGTTAATTCGGGCCACTAAACCGAACCGAAGTAACTCGCACTCAAATCGAGGTCGAGAAACCAGCGATCCTAAAATAATTATAATTCAAAATCCGTTGTAGGCATGAAAATCTAGACTGACGAATGATTCATTGCAAGAGCTGTTGGAACGATGCTCATTCGGTTCCGCTCTGTAGTGCGACGCAAACTATCGGCAGACCTAAAGTCCTACATGTAATATCATAACACGACTGGCGCTTTACATGGTGCGTGCGCCGTGCAGTAGGCCTACATGTATACAATAATGATCTAGTTTCTACACAGGATTCCATAGGCCTATGTTGCACATAACTACATGTAACTGCGACTGTGCATATCGGGCTGTTATCTTACACTACAGCGCTATTTTAAATGTAGGACTTAAATGTAGGTCTATAAACCAGAGCATACTCAAAATTCTCTTGCAGTAGAGAAATAGCATAGAGGCCAGACTGCGCTGTGTCACAGATGTCCTAATAGCTAGTTTAAAGATTTAATTCATATATGAATTTTGTTCCATTCTGAACTGCAATTGCTAAGATAATTATATTCAAATTGTAGCTCATTATAGATGGAAATGTATTTTGCGTTATGATGTAAACTAGCGCGAGTTTGACCTCACGCGTAGCGCGTCATGGTCGAGCAATCATCGGTAATATAGTCGCAGCGGGTCTATATGCACGGGGCCGTGATGCGGAACGAATGCAGCAGGACTAGCCGTCAACGAGTCCCAGCATAATTATTGTGCGTATTGCCTACGTTGCCTATATACTATAGTCGTTGGCTAATGGCAGAACGGTGCCTTTGTGCCGCACGCCCGTGGGGACAATAGGCATTCAGTTACTGAAGGCCTGTTTTACTCAATGAAATGTATCAGAGACGAAATCTTTACAATAAATTTTTGCTAGCGATGAGACGACCTTATCGAACGTTGTTAGCCTAATGAACAGCAAAAAATTGGCTTGAACAGCGCATGTTGGGCTCTATAAAAAAGTGAAAATACTTCGGTCGATTTATATAGATATATATTTTATTTCAATTTAACTATTATTAGAAGCGTAATTTACATTGCATAATGAAGTGTCGTGAAACTTATGAGGCATAGGTATATTATTTTAAGCGCAGGCTTACATCTTCTTAGATTATAACCTTCCCGGAGAGATTTGAAAGTTTTAAATAATTATTGGTGTGACCATGTGACTATTAAACGTATCCAAGAAATAGGCTATTTATACTTTGATATTGACCAAAGATAATTTTGTCGGAAATCCATCATAATTATCACAATTAGTCTTTAAAATTATGTTGCTTTGTTTTGTGCATCAGGTCGAACATGGCAGATTTTTTTGACTTCCTCGGCCCCGGTCGCTACCAGAAAAACGCCCCTTCTCTTCAGCTCATGACCAAGGCCAACGCGCCCCCTACCGGCTACGTGTACTTCCCCCAGAGGAAGATTCAGTACGCCCCTGCCCAACACCAGGGTCGCCTAGGACCCGTTCACGCTACCGGCAAGGAATTCATACACTCGGATCGAAACACAAAAGCTTTGATACTGAAGAGAGCTCCCTCTCGAAGCGACCTCGAGTCAACTTGCGACAGCTGGGGCAACGCTTCTGAATCGCCACGGCTCAGCTACACTGGGGCAGGCGTACCGCAATACCAGCCGAGGTACGAGAGGCAGCATAGCGCAGGGTTTCGGAAAGAACGCGGGAGTCTGAACAAACAAGGCGATGGGAGCGATAGAAGCGGATGGACTTCATTGCGGCGTAGTCAGAGTATTCCCGATCATCTACACGTGTCATCATCAGCAGAGTTTTTGGACAACATCTCCAGAAAGAAGGAACGCGTACCAAATGAACACGAAACCGTACACTGCGGTGAGTTGATACGCGTACAAGTACCGGCGTACTACGGGGACGACTGCGACACTATATCCGACGTGTCCGGCCCGACGGATGACGTCAACGACGCCATCCAACAGGCCATGCGTCCATCACACCACGGTCAGCTTGTCAAGAATAAATTCCGCAGCGAACCGCTGCTGTATGATGCCGAAGACGCGGTGGTTAAGTTTGCAACGATGCAGCGACCTCGTAGAGTGGATGAATGGCCGAGTCAAGTCGTGGCAACGAGTTCCACTTTGCCACGGTCTGGCTTCAGGGCGGAGCACCGAAGCGTTGGTGTTGTGGAAAGGTGAGGGTACAATAAAGTCTGCAATTACTTGTTGCTTCGTTTACCACAGTTTTTTTTATCTCATGCCAAAGTGATTTGCAGCCATAACTTAATTGTTAGATTCTCAATGAACTACCGGAGAATTTAATGTCCGAGATAAAACCCGTGTCGTAATTTATGTAATCCATCTGTTTTTCATAGCCATGATACACAACGCTACGTGTACATGCATTGACTTCTGTTCAACGAGAACGCCTAATACTTGTTATTTTCGGTCCCTGTTGTATCTTTTAATTGAGATGAACAATTAATGTCAAGAAGCAGGCCTTATAAGCAGCACAATAGAAGTCCATCAACGCATGCAATTTTGTTACGACGTCTAGCCTATTATAGGCATATACTCTGACATTTTGAGACACTTTCAAAAAGAGCAGGTTCCTATACATTGCCCGATTGTCTTGAAATCCGACAATAATAATCTTGTAACGTTTCTAGTATTGCTAAAACGTCTAGAAAATAAATCTCTGGTTGATTATAGCAATGTGCGTAATGAGAAAAATTAAAAATATTTGCCATGGCAATACCCTTAACACGATCTTATGCATTGGTTTCATGCTTTCTTCTCAGTGCAAGCATGCAATGATTTCTTGGTTTCAGACCAAATTTGTGTGTCAAACTACTATTTTGGTGGCCTCAAGAATTAGGATTTCTGACCTACAACCCATGTTTAACAAAGCTTGAACTCTAGTACATGCATTTAATTATGTATGCATTGGTAATAGATTTTAAGTGTGTTTTGTAATGCAGAGACAATACTTCTGCACGAACTGTGGTCATGACAAATGGGAGAAATGGTTATGGATTTACACTACGTTGTGTGAGAGGTTCGTTTTTCTTCTTCTTTCACAATATTATTGAGGATTTTTTCATTACAAATCCGAGCCCATCGAAGATATATTTGGCCACAGGAAACAGAAAAATAAGAAGATGTTATATCTTTCTTCTGAAGTACGTGATGTAGTCTGCATTAACATAATTAAATCTTACGCAGGCCTACATGCAAGGGCGACTCTGATTTCACAGTCCATCTGGACACTGGATTGCTTAGTTATTCAATACTTTTAACCCCCAGTTGGATATTTAGGTTAAAATGTATTGGCGGCTCTGCGGCTCTGCGGCTCTGCGGCTCTGCGGCTCTGCGGCTCTGCGGCTCTGCGGCTCTGCGGCTCTGCGGCTCTGGAAGGCATTTCTAGAAGGCATTTCTAGCGATTTGCTTATATAGTTAAGGAATACAAGGTTTGTGAAAAAAAGGTGTTTGAAGTGTACAAGATTTAACCCCTAGTTGGAAATTTGAGTTAAAATGCATTAGCAAGATGGCGCTATGTTGAAGCTTTTTTTCTTTTTTTATTTACTATAATGCAGCGAAACCAATGAAATAAGGTATTAATAATGTTTGATGTGCAACATTGCTCTGATATTTGTATACGTATTACTGTAATTTAAGACATTGCACGGCGTTTAAATATGTAATTAGCCTTTTTTTTGCCTAAATTCCTACAACAATACAGATTACAGTTAAGCAAAGTTAAAATGTATGCTATTTCGATTGGAAGTCGGCTGTGGTATCCAAGAGTGTGCGCTTTGAACTGCAGACCTATACATAAGAAGATCACAGCAGTATTGCGGTTTTATGGTACTTTTGACATACGATGGATGAAGTCTTACGAGACTTAATACCAAGACAGAACACCCTCTGTTTGAAGCAAACAGACTTGCATGCTTAAGATTAGTTAACCCAAATGAATGAAGCTTTCAAAATGACGTGTGAGAATATTATGGCAGCGACGCCTGTTCCATGCAACATTCTTGCAACCGGTACGACACTGTTTGATAGCGCTGACATTATTAAGTATAGACCGATCTGCAATGGAACAAACACGCATGTATGTAGATGTCACGCATAGCATTGAGTCTGTACTATGTAGGATCGGAGAACAACTATAATTATTTAATGGGAATAAAGCTATTTATCGCATTCACAAAAGTCCGACGAGCGCTTTACTTGAGACTATTACACTACGTGTAGGCGGTTATTTTGCTTCGATTAATAAATTTATTCCATTTACTTTTATTGGTTATTTTATTTAGTTATTTGGTTTAGTTAGTTATTTAATTTTTACTTAGCTGTTTGAATCCAGTAAATATTTGTGATAGTAAACAATTGACAGAAACTTTAAAAATCCCAGAACTCATTATGTTACTGCTCTTAAAGATAAAGATCCATTTGTTCGTGGTTATAAATTTAAGTTTATTAGGTTTGAGATTAATTCCTGTTGTTAAAAAGTTCATATTTCTCAGTGATGCGTGTCATTTTGTGATATATACACCATATTAGATATATCATAATTGTATGTGCACCATCCGCAGCGACCGAGGCAGACGAAATACCATGGTCCAAGAAGGGCACTTTGCCATACATTGAGAAAATTTCCGAAGGAAGCATAGCACATAAAGCTGGCATCAGTGTCGATGATATTGTTCTTGAGGTTAGTATCATTCATCAAACTTAAGTTTAAATCTTGAGGTTAGTATCATTCATCAAACTTAAGTATAAATCTTGAGGTTAGTATCATTCATCAAACTTAAATATAAATCTTGAGGTTAGTATCATTCGTCATACTTAAGTATTAATCCTATAATTTTTTTTAATATATTTTCTTGATACTGTCTTTCCTCATCATGATTTAGGATTTGAATATTGATCGCTTTCGTTATTAGCAAACCTTTATTGGAAATGATCATGCTTAAAAATTAAACGCCTTGCAATACATGTAGATGCCAAATTTCATAGGCTACAGCTAATTTGTTATTTGATATGAAAATATCAAGATTTAAGCAAAATTTATGTACATGCAAGCTAATGGTAGAGAAATTTAAATCAAAGGTTTACTTTTTTTATCTTAGCGAGGCGCTGCGGAATAGTGGTTCGTCGGACAAAGAGTCCCAAAGTCCTGGGTTCGAGTCCCAGAGCCGGTAACTATGAATAAACCATGCGTCACAGGCCCTTCAGCAAGACTGTTAAACACACACGTGTCACTAACTGATAATTATCGTTCAGGACAATTGATTATTCTAGTTGGCGACAGAAAGGGCATCTGGCTGTAGAAATCCGGCGCCAATTTAAACGATTAGGCCTATTGTGTTAACACGTACATATCGTTACAGGCTTGCCTGTAACGTATTAGAATGGACGTCAAAAACGATGATTATAATAGGCTAAATATTTGTAGCGAAATATAAATCGATAGATAATCATTTTGAAGTTGCCTTGCTGAATATTTTGTTGATTGTATCTACGTGTTATATTGCAGATTGGCAATGAAAGTGTTTTAGATTCGTCCATTGAACGCTGCCTGCATCTCATTAAACGAGATGATGAGATGGTTTCGATGAAAATTCAAACGTTGACTCCACGGCAGAATTTGCAGTCTTCACAAAGCATTGAAAGACAACAAAAGTTGAGCCTCAAGGAAAATCTCTTGATGACACAAGGTCAACCTGGTATTTTACTACATTTATTTGTGCTAGACGTCAGCTTATAGAAATAGCATAATGGTCCATTGTAATAAATAATTTATAAATAATAATAAATAAATGAATATTTTATTATTATTAACCTTTGTGTATACATTATACACGTACAATACATATATGTTTGCATTGAAACCTTCTTGTGCTTCGTAGGCTACACACATGTTTTGTTTGTGATTCCAGGAAAAAATCCATCCGAAATTTATAAACGTCATTGCATGCATAAAAATAAGTGAATTTTAATCTTTTTCTGTGTTCACTCTATTTTTAGTTATTCCATGTCAATGAAAGAATTATATTTATCCAATGAGGTTGCTTAATGTTTTATATTTCAATGTTATATTATGTTTTATTATTTTTGTTTTGCTATGTTTTATATTATATAATAAAAATTAAATTATTGTTATTTAGCATGGCATATGCTCAAATAGCGCTAACTTTTGTTATTTTTCAGAAAACAATGCGCAACGTGTCACTGAGATTGACACTGCAAGTACCGCCACAAAAGCAACAAGCCTGATAAAGACAATGTCGGACAAGTTGCTAGATAAAGAAAAGCCAAAACTCTCGAGATTCAAAACCGAGTCCTCTCTTTTCGAATCTGTTCAGGATTCATCTAAATTCTCATCGGTGAATTCTACCTCGACTACAAAATATTCAGAGGATGAACTCTCCTTAGAATCTAACAACGATCAAAGTAATTCTGAACAATTTTCAATTTATGAAGAATTGTATGACTTTGATTTACCAACACCGGGAAAAAATTGCGATGTTCACGAAACGTCATCATTGCAGCTGGACTCTAGTCAAAAAGGCGCCACTGCCAATGTACGTGATGATAATTCGTTAACAAAATCTGTTCCGACTACCAACTGGTTTGGAACAAAAATGTCGATTTTTAGCAACGATGGCACAGCGGACAAGCTAACGAATCACTCCGATCGCAGTCGCAAATCAGCGGCCCAACTAAGCGCAATTGGTCCCACCAACAGTTCCATTCGCACGTCATTTACGACAAAAAATGAACAAGCCAAGCGTCATTTAGCTAGAGCTAGCAGTACACCAGGCCACAAATCTCTTTCCAACAATTTTGATGATAAAACTTTTTCATCACACCATATCGATACCCAATACTCAACCGAATCTGGATATGGAACGGTTTCCAGTGAAACTTCGCTTGAAAGTGAAATCGGAAAGCGTGATCACGGTTCAAGGAAACCATCAACAGGCTTAGCTTCAGTGCAAACAAACCGACAGGTGTTAGATTTTGCTGCTTGTCAGGACCCTCATAACGATGCGATGCTGCATGCGATTCCAGAATCTTCTCTACGTCGTGAATCGCCAACAATAGCAGTGGGAGATAACTCGAGCTTCAACAAACAAATATCCGAAGCAGGCCAGAATTGGAGGAGCGCTAGAAAACCTTCTGTTCCGCCTCCCGTTGCATCGAAACCCAACATTTCCTTTGGTAGAAGGCGCAATGTTTCCGTACCTCCCGAGTCTACAAAATTCACTAAAGATTCTTTTGGATCGCCGGTCTTCTCCCTTGAAACTAACCTGAGCCCTTATTCGCACGCGATGGTTTCAAAACAACTTCCGGCTGTGCCAGTTACCTCAAAATATCGAAGTACATCTATGTCCGAAAAAACAAATTTACATCCTTCAGTGCCTGAAGAAGATTATATGAACAGGGATCAACTACCTTCGCAAAGCCTTTCCGATGAAAGCTTAGTAATTGATAATATTTATGAGAATCTGGAAGGTTGGGCATCAGGAAATTCTGAGCAGAGTATTTTCGATGGTGATCCGAATTATAGTCACATTTCACAGAGAATCGACTCCAATACTAACGTCCATGTAAATGTTATCACTGGCTCTCGGATCAAGCAAGAAGTGAATTATTTGCAAGTGCAAACCGATGGAAATGCAAGCACGTTACCTCAACATGGAGTCCGACATATTTTCATAGATCGAACAGATTTCACAAAACACTCACCCAATTCTCTTCTCCAGAACCCCATTAACAAAATAAAATCAGATAATTTGGTTACTGGTTCGGCTCAAACCAAAGTCGCAATATTTCCAACGCAATCTACTGGAATTCAGCAAGACCAGGAACACGGTGAAAGTCTGCAGCCAAAGCCGTCTGAAGCCATGGAAGTAAAGGCGTCTCTGACACAGAGTCCAATTGCGCAGCTGGCTAAGATCTTGGCAATGGGGATGCAGCAATATCGTGAAGGTCACTCGGGTGGAACGAACAAGGTAGATAGCTCACTGCAAGATGAGAATGTTCTACGCTTGAATGGTGTCACGCTCGACAATTCTTCGACTGATCTTATCGGTGACAATTCCTGCTCTGATTTAATACTTGAGGATCCAAAGCAAAAAGCAAATGTGAAGATTCCGACTCCACATATATCCATGAAACCGCTGAAGAAAAACGAAAAGCAGATGTCCGCTGAAAAGCACATGGCAAATATACAGACACTGCAGAAGGAGAAAGCGCAAAAAACCCTACCGACCAAACCTGTAAAACATGTCGAACCGAAATCCAACATAGAGAATGCTAAACAAAAAAAAGTACCGCCACCCATTACCCCCAAAACCAAAAACTACCGTTTCTCTAAATCGCTCAGTCCAACATCTGCAGTGCCGTGCCTGGATACTTCTGAGCTCAGCAGTCCTACATTCAATGGAGTTAAAAGTCCTGTTTCATGCGAGCAGCCTAATTTGAGTACCAATCGGCTTTCAAGCTCACAGTCTTCTACATTGTCGACTCAAATGTTCAGTAATCCAAATGATTCGGTAATTACTACTCATTCGGGCAATGTGTCTTTAGTTACCAGAAGTGTCGTTCTATCTACCCCTCCAAAAAAGAATCCAGCTGAGACGCCCAGCAAATCCATCAAATTTAGTTCGAGCTCCAATGTTCAAAAACCACTCGGTTCAGTTTCTGTCCAGAGACAGGGCTTGGTTTTTTCTGCCCCACCAGTACCTAATTTTCGACCACCAAGTCCAGTTTCTTCCCAGGTACACAGTCCGATTTTACTCAAGTCAACTTTGAGCGCAACGAACGATGAACTGCTCAGTTCAGTTCTGCCTTCACAGCAGAATTCAGTCTTTCCTCAACTTCCGAACCCCTTTCCTGATAAATATGCGACACCTCCTCCGATATTTAGCCCTATTCCGCCACCACTGTTTAGTCCAATAGCATCCCCTGTGTTCAGTCCAATTCCTCCTCCGATTCTCAGTCCAATTCTGCCTGCAGAGGCTGAGCTGCTTCAATCTATTTCTCCACACAGACCCGATGTAACTGCACCATTCAAAACAAGAGAGCATCGGCTACCCAGATCCGAGTCGCTTGAATTGCCGCCTCCAGCATACTCACCGCCAACAACCCTTTCACCACCAGTTTCATTCCAACTATACTCCGGTGCACGGATCATCCCAAAGAGTGCATCACTACACCAGCAGCGGACTGCAATCAATGTTGTTTCTATGAAGGATCAGGATGACATTAAAGATGATATTATTCTTGCCCCACCTGACTCTTTCCTTGCCAGTTGTGAGAGGCTGTACGACGGCCAGGTGCCACCACCTTCTGGCAGTTATTTGAACGTGAAGAGAATTTCAAAGTCGAAATCAAAGAATGAGCTTTTGAAAATGCGAATTTCGATGGCCAGTCTAGATCGAATCGATTCGAATCCTACTATGCTCTTGCCTCCCGCGGGATTTGATAACAGTACGAGCGATCTTACACAATTAGTCATATCTCCACCAGACGACTTTCAGCATCGTAACTCAATGGGAAAGGTCAGTCTTGAATCTCTCCCAGAGACGCATGGTTTTGAGTCAAAGCTGATCGCTGATTGGACTATTGAGGACGTGTGTGATTGGTTGAGTAACCAGGGCCTCGCGCAGCACTCAGAGACGTTTGCTGAGGATTCAGTAGATGGCGCCAAGCTGATGCAACTTGATCGACAACGTCTTATTGCTCTTGGGGTGACGTCAGTGGAACACAGAAGAAACGTTGAACGAGCGGTCAGGAAACTGATGTCCGCAAAGTGACGGGTTTTGTGTATGGAACCAATACGTTTGTGTAGAACCGGTGATAGTTGTCTAGTTGCAAATGAATGGATGGTCAGATCGTTTATTTTATATTTTGTAATCTTAACCGACCATTTGTTCAATTATTCACTAATATTATTATTGATTGTTTTGAAGCTTTGGGTGTAAATAATAGTCTCAGTTTCGAATCTTGCAATATGATGCAATAAATAATCTAATAATAATTATTCATACTAGGGCCTATTATTAAACGTAAAAGATGCTACTTATGTACAATATTGGCATCAAAGGCCTAGTACAACTCTGACCTATTGTCAAGATGTACTAAGCTAACTGTTCATGTATGCATGCAGTGTATCACAAAAGTGTATACAAATGTGAAAAACTTCGACCTTGATTTCGGAGGGAGGGGGGTAGGGAGGGGTTAAGTTGGTACACCGCAACTGAAATTTTACAGAGGTGGGAGGGAGGGGTTAGAGATAAAACTTTATCGCAAAATTATGTATTTTAAGAAATTAATTTTTCAATGCTTCTGTTTTTTATTTCGGCACGGGGGTTAGCCGGAATATTAATCTCAAACTTGCTATTGATGAAAGCAAAAATATTCAAACTTTCTCGCGAACGTACTAGATAAAAATATATGCTTTTTACCAATTCAGGGTCGGTTTCAATCCCGGCCATCTCCCCTCAGTCTACGGCTCTGTTCTGGCGTAATGCTCTGTAAATTGATCCCATCAGGTATCTTACATCAAGATAACGTGCAGGCTCAGCTGTCAGCATTACTGAGGCGCTAGATTCAGGACCGTGTACAATGAATCTATAATGTAACGCCATCATAATGTTGGATCATAATAATGAAGTAGCCTCACAGGCCGATCAATATGTGCCTGTCAGGATCAGTTAGGAAAGACTTAGATATATAATAGCTAATCTGAGTCTAAAGATAGATATTTATAGGGGCTGATAGAAACACTGAGGGCTGATTTTTCCAACGCGGATTAAATGGTGGTTCTGGATTTTGCCTATGCAAAATGGCGGGTTAAATCCTGAACCACCATTAAATCCGCGTTGGAACAATAAGCCCTAAGCCTATTTTTAAATTGACCAAATTGTAGTCAGATACATGATCAGATTATCAGTTCGGACCTTCATTCAAAAATAAGACGATTCAAAAATGAGATAAAAATGAGATTAACGATAATTAAAAATCAAAATTGTAATGCCCGTGACATTGTTGTCGTCCAAAAGATAGAGTTATCCTCAGAGATGCAATTTCTAACATTATTCTAAATAAGTAATTAGGGAACAATGCGCATTATGAGCTCTGTACATCATCATAAATCATGGAGATCACTTTATTTCCAGTCCAATCTACAGAAGATAGCTGGTTCCTTAGCAACTTCATGACGCAGATTAAATAATAATAATGGGTTAAGTTTATTATATTTTTGGCGCCTCATGGCGTCATTGGGGACAATGTCAGATGTGAAGAAGCGAGTGATCATCTATCGATGGACAGCAGCAGGCCCAGTTCCCTCCTGGACAGCCTTCCATCCGTGTTCTTGTCGAACACCTTTAAGGCCACTTCCTTGTAGTCCACCACGTCCTGCAGCGTGACCGTCTGAAAGCAAGAGCTTGTGATCATCAGCGATTGTGATAGTATAATGACTTCCTTCG
The DNA here is from genome assembly GCA_034695025.1 of Chamaedrilus cognettii. Classification (NCBI taxonomy): domain Eukaryota; kingdom Metazoa; phylum Annelida; class Clitellata; order Enchytraeida; family Enchytraeidae; genus Chamaedrilus; species Chamaedrilus cognettii. The sequence goes on along the minus strand of JAQIWG010004247.1, from coordinate 4,260 downwards.
CTTTGTAATAAACGCATGCATGTTTGTTGTGGAATTTTGAATCAAATAGGCTTTCACGAAAGTCAATCTATGTCTTATTAGACGCTGATAGTAAAGTATACATGCAACTCATTTCGTAAGAGCAACTGTTGTAAAAGCATATTGATTTGTTAATTTTTTTCTGTCATTTTATTTGTTTTCTTTGCTCCTCTTGGGCGTCATGCATATATAAAATGATAAGATACGCCAATTTCAATTTAACATTGTGCAATGAAAGTGAGTTGTCATCCACCCTTCCACACTCACTGAATTACTCGTAGGCCATAATTGAGTAATTAAATGCACTTACACTTAATAATGCTGCACAATACAATACACTTAAACAGAATAACATAGCAACAAATATTAACCATCAGTGCTTCACCAGTCTTTGAAACGAATGAAATTCGATATACAACGCAATATGACACCTTTCCTCGAGCATTTCACTCTAGTTATACTGCTGATCTCTCAATTAAAGTGAATAATATCAGTTAGAGCTAGCCGGGAGCTGCTCTGAACTTGTTCTCTGAAATTGAATTACCATGTTCGGTCGGACGATCGGAACGGAACCCGTATAAAGCCTTGAGCGATAAATCATGTAAATTTTAGACTCTGATCCATTTGCCGCTTCTAGCGCTTCAGATGGTCTCAAAATCAGTATCTTGGCCCGCCCATCCCCCATCGCATAATTCTTCGATCTTCATACTGCCATTATTAACCCCCAATCCTTTGTAATGCTCTCCATTCTTCCTTTCCAATAAACCGCTTTCTCTCACCTCCACCCTCATATTATTTAACCCCTAGTCGGATATTTTAGTTAAAATGCGACTTACGACTTACGACGTTAACTTTGCGACTTCGCGACTGCGACTTTACGACTTTGCTTAGCAAAGCGTCTATTCCGGTCTCCTCCTCGACACGCAGCGAGCCTCGACGAGTCTGTCTGGCGTGGAGCTATTTTGAAGCCTTTTTCATCATTTTTCTTCCAATGCAGCAAAAAAAATTAGGCATTAATTAATTTTTTTTAATTGCATTAGGATAGCATCACGTATACTGTACCTCCTGAGCTTTCAGCATGATGTCTCGGACCAACGCCAGTAGTTCCTTGCCTTCAATAAAGCCATTCCCGTCCTGCCACGTTAATGACAAAAATATTCATTTGCATCTAGCAGCATTTTTGTGAAAAAGAATTAGCAAATTTCTATTAAGATAAACTTATTATAATTACAAAATAGTATTATTAGACCAACACGCCACGTGAACTATTTAGTTGACTTTGTTAGAATTTAGCAGCCATGCAGAAATAGGAAAGGAAAAGAAAATTGAATATGAATTTGAATCAGTAAGCCAGTTAGTAACTATAAATAACTGTTTTCGCAAAGCTGATTCCAAACAAATAGCCTGATGATGACACTGAATACCATAATGCCTCATTTTATCTAAACTGAACTTGCAAAAATAAGCGATGTAGGTGAAAAGGCTTCCAAACTGTTCATTTAATATTAGTAAGAAGACATGGAGTTAAAGACGGGCCATTGTATTGGTATGAAAAACTGACCGCTAGGGACCTAACTGCTTTGCCAGCATTAACACGCTTAAACCTGTATGACAATGTGTTAAAATGTCTCCTTTACTTCCATTAAAGAAAGTCTCGTTCATTCTAAAGACTAGAGTGTCTCGAAGAACAGAACAATATCGGATAATATCTCCTGCTTAAAACTACCGTTGTTTAAATTAAGGAATGAAACCGCTGCCAATTACATGTACGTTGCATAACATGACAAGCAAAAAAACCCAGAACAAAGAATTATAATCCATAGCATAGCCTATTTAAAGCAACAGGATCGTCTTCCAATACAATAAACAACCACAGTTCTCATCTTCCAAGGCCAAGGCCGAGCAAGGCACTAGTTCCGTTATCATGAATAAATAATGAAAGCGTCCATCAAGCGTCGACAGGGCGCGTGGCGGTGGGAAGTGCGCTTAGAACATTTCACAGAAAATCCCGCTTCGTTCTGGGTGTCCCGCGCAAATTTCTGCCAGTCATTCCAGACTGGGTTCAGCTTAGCGTGCATACAGACGAGGCAAAGTCCTACCGGATCGTAATGCTGAAATATCTCGTCGAAATTCTTCCGGGAGAGCTGAAATTTAAATATTCATTCAGTGGGAGCTGAAGCAAAGCATTGGCGGCGTTCAGTATTAAGACAATGACATGACAAGCGTAGCGCCAAAAAGCATTGCAAGCCAATTAAATAATTGCTAAGATAACCCTTCTAACTGACTATTGTAAGCTGGTTGTCAATCAAGCATTTCCTAACATAGTTTTAGGAAAAATAGCTTAGAGAAAAATAATAGGATAAAATTCATTTTCACAAAATCAATTTAGAAAACACTGTCATATGCAAATCTAAATTATACTAAATTAAGCGTGCGTTTGCTGTGGGTCCTAGAGTAGCCAATACATGTATGTATGCCCAGCTATTGATTCGAAACACGACACACTACATATTATACTTATCCGTCGCATTAACACATTAGTGTAATCCGCAATTTAATTCAACATGCTCACCGATTTTCTTGATGGAAATTTGTTCATAAAGTTTTCCTCCAGGGGCAGCAGACTAAACAATACACAGACGCCTCGTTTATATGAAAAAATCAAACCATTAAGACCTAGATAACACTGAAAAATATCAAGTTTAAAATTCAACTCAAAACCTACAAAAATTAGATTTGTACGTAAAGTTTTGAAATACATGTGTCCTGCGATTTCAAAAAGACAAAGCTGTTTCCTGAAATTTATGAAGTAACTGATTACTAAACTACAAAACGATAATCAACAATAATTATGATGATTTTAATCAGGCCTAAAATTAAATGGTAAAAAAGAACAATATGAATAATTATTTCTCGGCTGGTGAAATCTCATGTAGGCCAAGCTTTAATGCAAAGTTGATATCAGTCACGACATATTTTTTACCAAAAATTAGACATGTTTGGACTTGAAACTTTCGGTTATGGTATTTGATTTTTTATATATTTGATTTTTTGTCAAATAGCAATGTTATAAAATCACTTTCATGTGTCGCACAAGGATACCATATTGAATTGCTACATCGGATCACTATTCTATTTTGTCACAAGAATTAAATATAACTGTACTTAAAGAAAATGGTGTAGTTTTTACGCGGCGAATTCTCCGAGTTCAATCTTCCCGTCTCGATTCAAGTCGATCTTCTCCATGACGTTACTTCTTAATTCGCTCAGCACTTCTGTCGTCGGCCGAACCTGCGCGCCATAATGCAGAGAGCCAGGTGCCATTGAAAGACTTCGCTAAAAGCCACAAGAGAACAGGCCATCTATTTTACATTGAATAGCCATCAGCGTTCTGCAATATAATTTAATGCAGCGGTCATCGCGTATTCTCCTGCAAAAAATCACTTCAGCGCTCTGCAGTCACACCATCTAGCCTGGTCATCGTAGATCTAAATCACGGTGCCATCGACTGGAGCTACGTAAGTAATATCATTTGCTCGTTGAGGCGCAAGGGTCATGGCAATTACGAAAATATTAAGAAAATATAGGGAACGTTAGGCCCAGGTGTCAAAAAGATTATGAGTAGGCCTATTCCTCGAAAAGCAAACAATTGTCATAACTGTTTAGTGTAGGCACTAAAACATAACTAAATTGATAAGTGAACGACGCCGAGAGGCTAAAAGAGCCTATAGGTACATGTAGGCTACTGACCAAGACTTAATTAGTTAGAAGCGCGCATTGGTAGACACAAACACTATTGTAATGTGCCGTACTCCTCCATAATTAATTACTCGTAAATAAACAACACATATGCCTATTAGTAAGTACCTTAATAGAGCTCTTCATTTCAATATTGCTGGCCTATGCAGTTAAATGGAACATGTAATATCATTCTTTCTTCTTTCCAAGCTCTTGTCTTTCTGCTGATCATATATACGTGTACACCAGGGTGGTCCCATCTATAACGAAAAAAATTAACCTGTTCTGTCTGCTTTCTCCAACCCACCATTTTGTTTCACTTGGTATACAAATAATATATTTCAATTTTATTAAATTTGAGCAATGTTTAGGACTTGCACAACCCTTGTAAAGATTTACATTATCAAGACTATTATAGCTATTATATCGCTATGCGTCGAGCAAGAATAAAGCACCAAGAGGCCTTCAGTGACAGTCCTTCACTTGTGAAGTCAGAGCCACATT
>JAQIWG010004246.1:0-16360 GCA_034695025.1 Chamaedrilus cognettii | reverse complement strand
AGGTGATGGTGCCCATCACCATTACGTTCAAATAGTGGTGGTGCTCGATCACTACCGGCACTATAGGTAACTACGCCTCTGTCCCTGTATATAGAATACTACATGGCACAGGCTATAAGAACGAAATTGTTCGCTGGAGCTGATCATTTTTGCTTTTTCTAGGAGAGCCGGAGTAAATTTGTAGGGAGCGACTGCGTGAGATCGTTTATGTAACACTGAGCGCTGTCTGCTATAATTTTATATGTCATGTAGGATGCATCATGCATGGGTAAACTTTGAGAGGCGGAGAGGGATGATTGAACGATAATTTGCGTCCCGAGCATCAGCAGCTGATGCAGCAGCAGCAGCGGCAGCAGCAGTAGCAGCAGTAGCTGCAGCAGCAAGTAGCGGCAATGAGTGGGAATATGCACCGAATGACTCCAATGCTTTCAACACTCGCAATATGCAAACACAGAACTATGGTGTACACAAGGCCCAACCATACATAACCAATCATAGGTTACAGGCTATACCGCGCACACAGAACTATAGCGTGTAGTAGCAGGCTCCACGGGAGATGCTTTTGTGAAAGAGTTCTTCATTAATGACAACTTTTAATTGAGATTAATTAGGCTGCCATTCATTAGTTACTATAGACGACGCAATTGCCTTTCGTCAAACAAGACTAATGAGTTTGATATTTCGAATAGGCTACTTTAAGCGGCGCGTCGAGTTTTTATGTCTACGATTTGATGATCCTTAAATATCTACGATTTGATGATCCTTAAATATCTACGATTTGATGATCCTTAAATATCTACGATTTGATGATCCTTAAATATTTATGATTTGATGATCCTTAAATGTGCCTATCATCATAGGCCTACTTATTGCATAAGGCTTGTGGATCGCATGTTCTGTTGAAACCCAGCGCTGCTTCTGCTCTCTGCCTCTGCATGTGCATACACTACAGTCTGCAGGCTACATCTCGCGGCGGTTTACTTAGCCAAAGAATAGCCGTCACTGTGACATTCTGTGTCTCGCATGGTCGGTGTAGTCGGCACGCCGTAGAAATCTTAATTTAGCGTATGGCGCGACATTGTCTAACAGCCCCCGGCTGTTTGTGTGTAGTCTTACAAAACTGGCTGCATTCAGTACGCGAGTGTAATGGGTCGTCTATATAATTATGACTAACCCACGTTTGAAGTCCTGCGAGTTGTTCGCTGACGACTTCTTGACGAGACTGACAATGAACAGACACAGACCCGACACCTATATAGCCTTATACTGTCAGCCTATGATATTGATTATAGCCCAATACTGTAGGCGTTGTTTCGAGTGAAACGGTTGTGGCGCCGTCTTGCGATGCGTCGTTCGACGACGCTGACGTGGCTATTGTTCTTTCGCTCCGCGGAGCCGCCGAGTGATTGGGACAAGGGCGCGACGAACGTAATTATCTGGAGCCGCGGGTCTCTGCTGGATGTTATGTAAGGGTACAAACCGAGGTTACATAAAACCATGATTTTAAGAATGCTATAATTCCTAATTTATGCGACGTGGGTTTCAATACTACGGTTGCTTTCGTCTGTTTGGGTGAACGTTAAATGTGCGCCGAAGATTAACGATTAAGGCCAGAGTTAATCAAGGAATGCATAAAAATTCATGCATGCGCCGTCAAGGGTATTGTGTCTAATTCCATCGATGGTATCTTTTGACACCGAACCGGACTATAAGCCCGAAAATTTGCAATAATAATTATTAATAAGCTTGTTCGTGACAAGTTGCTAACAGGGGAAGCCAGAATCTGAGCGTCATTGTGTGCATTATTACTGGATTAATGCAACACATGTCTGACGCGCTGTCTAGCTGCGGATTGAATCAGGATTAATCCAACACGAGATCGGTTTCTTGTGTATCAACAGCAAGGCCTATAAGCTTTTGCACTAGATTGCAAATAAATGAAATAATAGACACGAAGTCTGAGGCTTACGCAATATACAATGTAACGTAGCGCTATGTTAAGACGATCGCCAAGTTGACGCTGATCAAAGACATGCGTTGATGCTTGGTAGCATTAGCGAGCAGTCGTTGACTGTCAGCTGTAGCAACATTCTGCGATTAGTGGCAAGCTTCTGATCTTCAGCAAACATATCGCACCCTCCTTGTAAATACCGCTGCACCATTGCTCTAAAAAGCACGAGGATTACAAAGGACAAAGCTGGGTTCGGCTTGCATGCGCTACACTAAATTTCTACGGGCACTTTAGAGCTAACGGTTGGACTAGAAATGGCATCAAAAGTGTGTATGTGTCGTTTGTATTGTGTCTTTGAGTTATAACCAAAGGCGAGCGTGCTAAAGGAATTTTATTTTTTCTAACCTCTTCAGCAACTGATCGACTATATAAAATATTCGACGTGTATAAAACATCGTTGAAGTTAAATGTTAGTTGCGTGCACGAAATGGCCTTATGAACTTGTTTTTGCTTTTGTAATATCCGTCATTGCATGTACACTTGCAGTAGCTGCATGGTATAAAACTATTACATCAAATCCCACATTATTTCATTGCTGTGCTTGAGCAAGACTTAATGTTCATTTACCTTCAATGCGCTTATTTGCAGACTCCGCAAGCCTCCAGCTTTGTCCAATATCCATCTTATCAAACTCTGTTTGCCTCGTTGCTATGGTAGCTTACAGTTTCTAAGAAGCGCGCAGTGCTGACGGATGCAGCCATTCAAGCGCCCCTCGAGGTCAGACAGAGGTCATGCTGCGGTAACGCTTCCCTCTACACTCCAATTAACCCGCCGCGTAGCGCTACGCTCTGTTCTCTGTAATGGATCCCAGATACCGTGGCACGGGGTGTAGCTCCGCCTTGAAGTGAAATACCGTATACACCATTAAACCACGCAACTTGTGCAGCGGGAACTTCTGCCAGGAATCTTGATCAATTCTTGATCAAGAGTGGCAGTAAAGCGGCCGTAAATGTGCCGTCTATGTTATATTAGACTATGATGGGATAGAACGCGTGCACTCTGTTTGGATCGCCACCAAAGAACCGCTGGGCTTCTGCTTTATGTCTTTGAATTGTTTGTACCGGATTGTGTAGAAACATGAAATTCACTTCAATATGCAGTGGATTGAGGCGAATTTCAGGTTTCTAGACAATAGGCCAGCATAGATGTAGATACGGTCGAAGTGCATGCGAGCATCTTTGCGAGTTGCGACTCAAACTTACAAGTTCTAGTAAATTGTGTTGTGCGATGTTAGGTAGTGGTAATATGTGGTATACTTGCAATGCTCTTGATGCATCACAATACGTTGTACTATGGCTATTGTTCGAAGACGTGTATATCGTTCGCAAGCCTAAGCGTTTCTCACGTTCCTCTTCAATGTTTTCTGCCGATAATGCTCCGCTTTTTCGTTAACTTACATGCAAGATGTCCAAGGCAATGAACCAAGATGCATGCAAGCCTAACCCATTCTCTCGTTATCCTCGTTAAGTCGTCCCTCATCGTTACAGTCAGGGAGTCGACTAACGACCTTGCGATAACGAGCGCGGTCAGTGGTCGGTGGTGAGTAACAACCTCTGTTGTCGTGACAACGACTCGCGACGTCTGGTCAGCTTTTGTCCGCCACGTGACGCACCGCGCTGTATACCACTGAACATTGGACACGGGTCGTTGAACTGATGGCTTATATAAAGAGGGGCCAAACGGGGAGCGCGGAGGCGTGAGGGGTCAAACAAACCCTACCCCTCTTCCCCCACACTTTGAACAGCTGGCAACTTGGCTGTGTCAATAACTATACGAGTATATGCTTCATCGTACGATTACAATAGAGTAAATGCAGGTCCTGTATGCTGAGTTTGTTTTCACCAAGTTCGTTGTTGTATTTCGTTATAGTAACTAATTTGCATGTTTTATTTATAATTTGAAATTTGCTATGTCTGATCTCACAATCAACGACTTGGCATAGGCCAAGTCTAGCCTGCATTCTGAGCATAATAACCTTTGCATGCTTTACTGTGCAGACTTAGGCCTATTCTCTGAAAATACGCCAAGTGGGGATAATTGCGAATTCAGGCTAATTAGTTTATCGAGCCCCCGTTTAAATGGGGTGGGAGCGCCCGCTCCCTTGCGCCCAGAGCTCCCTGCGGTTGCTTTGTTCGCCGCTCGTCTATCAATCACCGGTGATGTCCGCTCTGTCCCCACGCTCTGAACAACGACGTCTGCGGCAGGCGATACGATCTCTCGGCGTTAAACTGATGACCGCGGGAGGGACGGACCGCCTTCCATCTTAATATCCGCTGTTGAATCAGCTCTTCCTCTTCTCCCCCCCCCCCCTCCAGCCTCTCCCCTCTCTATAATATCCCTCTCGCTCTACACCCCTCCCGCTCCACTGCTCTCACCACCTTTATCTGGCAAGCACGTAAGCCTGTAGTGAAACGGTACGCAAGGTTCTCTAGCAATGGTTGCCTCAGTTTCCAATCATACACTTAGGCCGTCTTCATATTTCAGCTTTGGCTCATAGCTTACGATGCATGCGATGAACTGTCGAGAATATTAGTAGATCGTTGCGTCCGCAGCGAGCGATATATAATTCCTCGTTGAATAGCAAGAGTTGGCGTTTAAATTAAGCGTTCTCGGCGAACAATGCCAATTTTCTGATGAAGTAGGCTGGTTAGTGGAGGCCTAGTCCTGTATTACGCTACGCCTTGGGCATGACTTGTTGGCGTAGCAGCTACAAGCAACAAGGCCACGCTTCCCGTGCGGACGAGAATGGAGTTTATAATGTGCGCCCGAGGCTCTCTTATGTCGATTCAGGGCGGATGATTCGTCATGAGATGTGCATGGGGGGGGGGGGGGGGTGGAGGGGGGAAGGGTGGGGAACGGGGTCAAATCGTATACGCGCATCCAGATCGTAGACCACAGGCCTACTATGAGCCCCGACCATAGCAGGCGTGGGGCGCGTGGGTGATGTTGACACACATTATAAGTGCACAGTTGCAGCTGTGCACTTATATGGCTCATACATTCTAATTGCTATCTGTGGCTTGCGCTGATGCCTCGCGGCCGTGCGTGATCTCTGCAGTGCCAAGCTACATACATGTAAGCTGTAGCTCTGCGTGCGTGGCTATCTACAGACCAATGGCTGCTATGTACATGTACGTGTAGGTTATGCAAGTAAACAGGCAGCAAATGCACATTGTAAATATGGTTTTAATGGTCTACGCCATTTTGGTATAGGCCTACGCGATAGGTTCAATAAATATTAATTTTACCTCATAGTTTTCACCCCAATGACGATATTAATCGCTTGGCGTTTTTCATCTGTTGTCTTTTATAGTAGAGGCCTGATCGACGGACTGTTCAGTTAGGCTTCAATACGCTCATGTTCAATCATACATCGCTTGGACGCTTGCATTCTAGTGAGGCACCCTTCTTTGTTTTTTCCATCTTGCTACAACTCTGTCGTACGTCCTGCCTGTCGCACGCACTGATTTTGACCTGAAGACCTGGCGCACGCACTCATTTTGACCTTGCCCCCTCACGCACGCACTTATTCTGACCTCTGTTAACGGATGCGCTCAGAAGGCGTAGCGTCGGGCCACAAGGAGATCTCAGATCTCAGATGTCAGATCCGCGGATCGACGCTGAGTTAGGGTTAGGGTGAGGTCAGGTCGTTAGGTCACGATCACAGGGGTGACAGGGATGAGATCGAGTCACGTGGGGTCAGTGGGGTCTCGTGGGGTCAGCGATCGTGTATAATTAGAATGATGAACGAGCGAGAACATGGAATGAGTTCGCGAATGCCGGTTACGACTCAGTTCCGTAATTTTCTCTTGCACTATTGCGTATTCCGCTCATCGACGCTAAAAGCTCAGCATTAATGACATTTCTTCGTCGCTGAGTTTTATACGCGCTTCGTTCGCGTGACGAGGAGAGGGATTAGCGACCGAGTGTTTGCACAGCTTCCCGTCACTTTCTGACGCGCGTCCGCGCTCTTTGCTAATTGCGTATACGGCCCACTGCTGCCCTCTATACCTCGTGCAGAGGGATAGCCTGACCCTCTGCCTCTCTTTCCTTAAGCGCGATGTTTTATTTTATTATATATTAATGAAATAAATCGTTTGATTGATTGATTGATTGATTGATATCATGAGCACCCCTTCCTCCCCTCCTCCCATTAGATCTATATCTGGCACACACGCAGTGCTGAGAACTATCGCAGTGACTGTTAATACTCATCATATGTTTTCGTCACGATCTATTATATAATATTATTATGTTATTTATGGGTTTCGGATCACCCGTGCAGACTCTGTTTACTGTTTAGCCTTCCAGGTCGCTGCATTGAAGCGGGTCGTTCTCATTTGAAATGCAGGCTCCTTTCTTCTCCGCAGTCTGGCCTCAGATGCCTATAGCTCTGAGAGTCTAGATTCTGTGCTCATCAATATTTCGCCCCAGTGAACTTGACAGAGTGCTGCGCAGAGTATAGTCAGGCCTATAGGCCTACTACACACAGCGCGTTATTGTGCTGGCGGCTCGGCAACAAAAGCTTTCTTTCGCTTGACTCTGAACTCAATCAAATCATTCGCGTCATAATCCTAGACTCAATATTGACGTAGACAGTGACCCCAGCGCGGATCAACGGCGGCCCGTTAAGCGTTGAGCTCTGCCTAATTGTTGGGCAAAGAGCGAGCGCCGCCGGGAAGTTGCTTTGAACTTGAAAGTTGATACTTGCTACGACACGCGAAACCGAGCGGCACTGGTGGTATTACAATTTAATATTCCGCTTCAGGAAAGCTGCCATCTGAAGCGGTATTATAACGATCAATGTAATTAGCGGGGGATGACCCAATGTGGCGTGTGCGTGGACGATGGGGTTAATAGAATTGTTTCAATTATTTTCCTTTTTTGTGGATGGTCGTTGAAGTTAAAATATAAGTTTTGGCGGAGAACTAAATCGTGCTGAACTGTGTAAAACTGGCGAATAATTAACTATACCTGAAAATGTTTAAATCTTACCAATTTGTGGAAGATATAGACTACACGAAGCGTTAGGAAGCGACAATGAATAATTTTGGTGTGAACTTCCCCCCTTCCCCCCCCCCCCCGCGAAGATATACATGTAGTCAGGCTAAATACCGGATCTAGTGATCAAATCGCCGTGTGATGGACTGCGTACAGAGGCGCACGAACCCTATAATACAGCTGGTCGTGTCCAGTTACACACAGTGCCTAGTCTGGTTAGCGTCAGAGCGCGTGCGGAATTGAGCGAAATGTTTTCTCTTTTTGTTTTTTCTCGTCGGCGCGATGCTGTGTAACTGTAACACGGGCAGCTGCTGGAGTGGTAACCGAAGGCAGTGCAGTTGTGCGGGCTCGCTTGACTGGAGAGTGCGGAGTGGGGAAGATTCTGCAGTGAAGGGGGGGGGGGGGAGGGGGGCGGAGAGTAGGCTAGGTTTCTTGGATTCGGTCGAGAAACAAAGGTGGGTTTTATTTTGTTCTAACAGAATGGTTTACAATCATTCTTGTAGATTATTCAATTCATACAAATTTCATTGCACGACTATTCACTGAGCCCTCTAGCCTATATGCCGTTATTGCACGCGGACACTCCGTAAAATAAAATTTGATATTGTATGTGACTTACGACTCACTCTGGCTTTCTTTCGTGGTGTCGTTCACCTGAGAAAGTAACTGTAACGTAGGCACAGATAATGGTGCCCTCACGTAATGAGCGTGTGACATTAGCATCAGCTGCTGAAAGAACGCACTGACGACTAATCGATGGAGAACACTTAATGTCGTAGAATCATCATCCCCTGTTTTGCTTCCACGCCTTGAATAATAATCACTTCTTGAATACTACAACGTCCAAACGGACAAAACGGTGACTGGATGGAGGAAGAGTATCCCCCGCGCGTCAACCAAGAGCATGCAGTGGCATCATGTATGTAGGCGTGTATACTGCACTTGTAACGCACTAAAAAATATGTCATGCAAACGGAGATGGAAAAACATAATTTGCTTGAATTGTAAGTGCGGGAGAAGTGCAGCACACGCATAAAGCGGTTTTGAAGAAAATCATGTCTTAGGTTGCAGCAGTGCTGAGCCACGCGTGCTGGTGGTGGTGGTGACACAGGCGGTGGATCTACAGGCCAGTAGACTTACACTTCTATAGGCGAGTAGGCTTACACTTCTCGTGGATCTATAGGCTAGTAGGCTTACACTTCTCGTGCGAAATTACAGCATATCTACTATGAAAGGCGGCGAGGGACAAAAAAAGAAGCATAGAAAAAACAAACAGAAGCACAGAAGGAAAGGAGAGTTATGCAGAAAGACTAAGAAAATATATGAAGAGATAAAGGGATCAGTGAGTTAAAGATAGAAAACAGAGAAGAGACATGATTCCGAGAGACGCAGAAAATACTTGCGCCACTTTTACCACTTTAGCCACTCTGCAACGGTGCCCAAGATCTCTTTTGTAACTTTTATGCTTCTGACTTAAGAAAGTAAAGAAAGTAAAATAAGCTTACTTGAAATAAAAGAAGAGCCTGTTTAACGCTCGAACCATCCATTAGGCGCTAAGGGCGTTCACAGTGATCCCTAATCTGACCACAACCACGATGACATGGTGTTACCACTGCCGCTGAAATTACAACAGTTACCGACGCCTTTACAAATCAGTTTCCTTCCCATTTCGCGGTGAGATCGACTTTTTTCACAATTCCACCTTTATCTTCAGCTCATGTCGTCAGGCGCAGAGCTTACACGGCAGTGGGATCGGTGCTCGGCCCACCCACGCACCTAGAGCCGTGATAGTAGAAAACGACGCCAGTGTTTATGTATACTCGCCGCGCGGTCTGTATAATAGTGTAGTACAGTAACGATACACTATACAGTACGGGCAGTGGATGCTGCACGCTGTGTGAGTACAGTTGGAGCCACGCTGTGTGGTGGTACTGGTGGATGATAGAGCTGCTACAAGATACAAACAGAACGCGGCGTATGGTGAGACGCGTCGTGGGTGGGATTGTGTGCAGCTCTGGCATACTGCTCGCTCTGTGTGCCATCTTACGCGTGTGGATCTAGATCGACAGATACCCGTTGCGTGGTCATTGTGAGAACAAAACGGTTCGGTTGAGACTTTTCAGTTGATACATTTTGGTTGAGACTTTGGCACATGGTGCTTTGGCAGCGCGGCGGGGCACTCAACAAAAATGTCATGTTTCAAACTGCTGTTGCCGCTATGGGCCTATCTGTCAACTTGTCAAGCGCGCTATTTCTTACTTCTCGGTTCGCAATATCGGCATTCTGTGCCGTCAATATGGAGCAGTAATTTGTCATTTGGGGGGAGCAATTTGTCATTTGGGGGGAGCAATTTGTCATTTGGGGGGAGCAATTTGTCATTATGGGGGAGTCCCTATTACCTGTCATTATTGGGAGCCCGTATGGCCCGTCATGATGCTAGAAGCGACTGACAATTCTGCTATTGCATGTTTGAAGATGTTAATACCTCCCGAATGCCTCCATCTTTAGCCAGACTATTTCTCTATGTTAATATATCTCATTGGTTTTGCTGCATTGTAGCGAAGAAAAATGATGAAAAGGGCTTTAAAATAGCGCCATGCCAGACAGACTCTTCGAGGCTCACTGCGTGTCGAAGAGGAGGCTGGAGTGGATGTTTTGCTAGGCAAAATTCCAAAATTCGCAGTCGCAAAGTGCATTTTAACTAAAATATCCGACTATAGGGGTTCATTCTGTTCTTTGCCACTAAGTAAGCTTTACGGATTTTTTTCCTTGAGCGTAGTGAATAGCCTATAAAATTCTGCATGCCATATATTTAGGCCTGTATGCAAGGCAGTTTAAAACTCGTAAGCTGTCATGCGTTCTGTCTGTTGTACAGGTTTAAGCACTGAGCATTGGCTCTAAAGCGGCATCAATATAGTTCGACTCGCCCCCCCCCACATGCGTTCCCCATTCCCCTGACATGCCCAGCAGCAATGGCTTCCCCCAGCTGCTGCTACATCCTCACATCCACCCTTCTTTTCATATTCTTAATCACTTCCCCCGTAGTCGTCATGGCAATAAAGCGTCACGTGACCTGCCCGGACGGCTGTCTCTGCGTCTCTCCCCAGACGGCGACTGGATCGGCGCCGGAAGTGGCTTGCGGCGCTCTGGGATTGGTCAGCCTCCACGCTGACGTCATACCGCGTGACGTCACGAAACTGGACCTATCACACAACAGACTGACGGCTGTGGACCTGGGGGAATTACTGAGAGCGCTCGCTAGGCTGCGCGACTTGAACCTTAAAGGGAATTTGATCGAAACGATTTCTGGCGTCAGCGAAATACCCCCACGAATAAACGCTACGGTGGATAAGTCGTCTGATGACGTCATAAGAGGGCGGGGCTACGGTGACGTCATCAGGGGGCGTGGTGATGACGTCACGGCTGGCTTGGAGGCGCTGGATTTGTCAGATAATCGACTGGAGGGGCTGGAGGACGGCGCGTTTGTGTGGGGCGCGGGGACACTCACACAGCTCGACCTAAGCGGGAATAGAATAGAGCGACTCGGCAGAGCTCTCAGTGACCTATATAAGGTAGGTTGAATTCAAGAATACATCTTCAGACGTCGTACCATCTTAATTATGCGCGCATCCTTAAAGAATATGAGATACAGCAGCAGAATACTTTTCTCGTATTTCAGTGGAGAAGTAGTCTATATTCAACGATATGCCTGGATTACTTTGTTCAAGAGATTTAAGAAGCACATCTATTTTTTACATCATTGACCTTGATTTGTTACTGAGCTTTGAAATTAATAAATTTTATTTGTTTATTTAGTACTTCATTCACATTTGTAACTTTAGTGCGGTGCATATATTATACAAAAATGTTATATTGTGAGATCATGAAAAGAGGCATTGTTTTTTTTCGCTCCCTGCATGGCAAATAAATCTTTCTATTACAAGCTCAGCTGCTCTCTGATTGGTGCAGTTGTCGCGGCTCGATCTACGGAACAACAGATTGACGCGTCTAGAGGCCGACTCGTTTGGGGACCTTGCGAGTCTTCGCTACCTGAGGCTGGACGACAACAAGATAGGGTCCGTGGGGGAGGGGACCTTCTCCCCCCTCCAGGGGCTCTCTTACCTCGTGCTGAGGGGAAACCCCCTGCGTGACGTCATCGACAGGTGAGTTGCAGGCTGTTCCATGATGCAGGGGTAGAAAATAAGAACAATAATAATAATGACCTTAGATTTGAGTCCGTTTCGGTGTCTAGTGACGTCTTCGGGGACCTCAATATAGATCAAATTTAATTTAACAATAATAATGGTAAATTGTAAAATAACATGCTAGATCATTCATTAATCTTGATGATGTCTAGAAGTGTTTTTGTTCCTAAAAACCCAGCTTTTGCAGTCCTCACTAGGGGGCAAAAGTGTCAATGCGTATTGAAAAATGGAAAATTGTGATCATAAAGAATATGAAAAGGGTGGTTAGTTTTATGGTAAGTTAATCAAGGGTAGAAAGTTAGTTTTGCAGTATGTGACACATCTGCATATGACTACTTAATAATAAAAGTATCATATTTAAATTTTATGCCTCACACAACTCTCAATTTCCTTCTTTACTTACTGGCTCGTAGTAAGTGTATAGTTCTGCGCCACTCGCTGCAGGTTTCGGTTTAACGGTTCCTCGCTGTCCTACCTCGACCTGTCCGAGTGCGGCCTGGGGGGAGTCCCGAGGGGCCTGCCCCCATCCCTGCGCTACCTCCAGCTGCGCCGCAACAATATCACCGCCCTCACCCCCGCGTCCTTCGCTGACCTGAGGGGGGGTGCCCGGGGGGCAGGCGGGGCCCTCGGCATTCTTATACTCGATGATAATGGTAGGTTGGATTTTTTGTTACTGAATAATATAAATTGACTTAGTTTAAAAATTAAAGCGGCTCTCGGAAAGTTTTTCTAATGCTGCTTTTACTTAATTTTAATTGGGACTAGCATGTGCTTTTGCATTTGCAACGTTCTTGTTGAACGCTTGGCACTAACACAGCGCTAGTGTGTTGCGGTGCCGTTAAGCAACAAACGAACTACACCGTGTCCCGATGAAAATGACCACACTTTAAACTTGTCAAACTCTGTCAAAAGTTATTGGTTTGGTCTGAAACTTTATACACACCAACTGCAGCCATATCTACACTAACTTGGAAATTTGTAGAGAAATTCGAGCAATTTCGACAAAATTATGTTTTACAAAAAGTACCGACAAAAAGTTGCCAACATTAGTTGTTGTATATTGTGTGCCTACTGTCAAGTTACAAACAATCAGTCCAAAAATTTAGTCACAGCTGATGTTTAAAGTGTCCTCCTTGTTTGTGTACACACGGCATAAGACGGAAACCCCACTATTTAACTGCTGGATCTATGATTTTGTGAAAAAACAGCAGCCACTTTTCAAGCAAACGAGTCGTCAGGTGATTAACGTCACGCAAGCCAGTATGATAAACACGCTCCTCCTGTAGAGGTGTAGACTCTGTACTCCATATCTAAGGCCCACGCGGATAGAACCACTCCTTTGTCATGTGTACGCGAACAAGGAGGACACTTTGAACATCAGCTGTGACTACATTTCTGAACTGCTTGTTTGTAACTTGACAGTAGGCACACAATAGGCAGCAACTAACGTTGGCAATTTTTTTTCGTTTTTTTTTTTAAAACAGCCATAATTTTGTCAAAATTGCTCGAATTTCTCTACAAATTTGCAAGTTGGTGTAGATATGGCTACAGTTGTTGTACATAAAGTTTCAGACCAATCTGATAACTTTTGACCGAGTTATGACAAGTTTAAAGTGTGGTCATTTTCATTGGGACACGTTGTAGTATAGGCCTACTACAGACAAAATAGAATGTTTATCTTACAAGAACTTTGTTCATGCCTGCCTGTTTCTCCGATGGATATTGATGTGTGAATATTAATCCAATGTAGGCTACCTAGCCCGTGACTCGCACCCCTTTCGGCATTTCAGACTATCTTGGACATTAGAACACCCATTTGGAAGCCCATTTGTAACCTGTTCATTCTCTCAATAGGTCCCTTCTAGTGCTAGGGTGGTGTTTCAAACACTGCCTGTACGCTATTTCAGGCCTTGTAGTATAGGCTTTTACAACAACTTCCAGATTTTGTTTACAGTTTTATAGGCCTAACAATAATACAATTAATGATGGTTTAGAGACCGTTTTAGCAACTAGTGACGTCATCGAGGACCTGGATTTTAGGACCTGAGTGTGGATTAGGCAACAGGTCCTGATGGTGTCTCTATGCTTCAGCGCTGACGACCGTAGAGCAGGGCACGTTCACGGGTCTCGCTCAGCTCCAGCAGCTCTGGCTCAACGGGAACCGTCTGACCGCCCTCCCCTCCCCCCTGCCCCCCTCTCTGCAGCGCCTCCTGGCTGACTCGAACCTCGTGGAGGGGGCGCTGGGAGGGGAGGGGGGGCTGGGGGGGGAGCTGGGGGGGGCGACGTTCAACGGGGGAGAGGCCCTCACGACCCTCTCACTGATGGGAAACAAGTACGTAAACAACAACGATAATAATTGTTCTCGTTTCGTTACAAACTGCCTCTGTTGTCAAAATAAACCTTAAACGTAATGGCATATTACCGTTTGCATGATGTATTTTTAGTGCGTTTCAAAATACAGTATAGCATTTTGATACATACATGAAAATAATCATGTGATATGTATTCTGTTGGTGTGGTCACACTGTCACGCGCGATCGTGTGTTGTAGGATCACGTCTATAGCGCCGTCTGTCACGCAGCGCCTCGCTCGACTGGAGACTCTTGACCTCAGCGCCAACCTCATCTCCACCATCCAGCCTGCCACCTTCTCCACCAACAGGTATTTAGTTATAACCAGGGTTCAGTTCAGCCCTGATAAAACTTACGCAGCGTTACACCCGCTCCTTCTAAAGCAGGTGTAGTGCAACTGCTTAGCCTTTAAAGGCCACTGAGGCCCAGGCTAACATAGATGATTTTCATACATAATGCTGCACCTACTCGTTTAAAATGAGGCAAACAATTTGCATTTAACGTTGCATCATCGCTGACACAACAAGCCTGCTGAGTTTAACTGGTAATAGCAGTGTTGAGCGTAATGATAATGAATTAAATTCCAGTTTGTGATTGAAAGTCAACTTAAGCGCTTTATATGTGAAGCTGTGATGCAAACATTGCGTCTAGCGGCAAAGGCTTGGATAGCCATTAGCCAATTGGAAGTGAGACGAAACTCTGAAGTAGTCCTTCTTTGAGGGCGCGCGATGAATGTAGTTTGCATAATGTGCTCAATATGAAACAACAGTGACGAATTTACATAAATACAAATGTGATGCATAGGTTGAAAATATAATAGACCCCTCATCGATGCACCGCGTGTTAATTAATTAATTATTTAATGCGTATGGATTCGTTTCGCAATGCTCAGTATTTGTTGGTGGTGTGCCCAGACGTCTGAAGGCGATCCAGCTGTCAAAGAATCCTTTAAAGGACCTTCCTCTGGGCAGCCTAGATGGGCTGAGCGCGCTTGAGATGCTGTCCCTAACCTACCTCGCGTCTAACACCAGCACCGACGACAAGGTTGGCACCACTCACGGCATAGATTAAATCTTGCATAAGGCGGTATTATTGTCATTGTGGGCCAGTTATCTATCAGTTCAGGCTCTCTGAGTGCTCACGCATCTATTGTCTTACTCTATAGTCTATTCTTATAACAGCCTATTCCATGTTTCATTTTTTTATCTTCTTAATTATATATTGTTAAGTTGTATTTTTGAGGACTGCTTTGCAGATTGTAGTCTTCTTAGGTCGTCTAACGCTAGGCTAACGTTTTATAGACTGCAACCTGTAAGATTATTATTATTCTGATTAAAACTCTGGTCGAGTAACTTTGATTTTTTGCGATCGCTAACTTAATGTACATGCTCAGATTTTCTAATTCAAATTCTGATTCATAATTCTCTACTCGTTAACATTTTCTAACTCAATGTGCACAACAAACGTTTTTTGCTCATTGTTCAGGTTTTGCGTGACTGTGGTGCCACGCTGCGACGGCTAGAGCTCGACGGTAGCCCCTCCCTCATTTCTCAACTCGTCGCCTCCCCCCGCCTCCTTCGCTCCCTCCCCGCCCTGCAGCACCTCAGTCTCCTCAAGTCAGACCTCACCCACTTCCCCCCACACCTCCTCCACTCCCTCCGCAGCACTACACGTGTCTCAGTGTCCAGCTCTCGCTGGTACTGCGATCCTCTAATCGCACCGCTGCGCGACATGCTGCTAACATCCGAGCGTGACGTCGCGAATGCGGAGAACGCTGACGTCACTACTCGTGCTGCGAGCGCTGAAAGCGATGACGTCATCAATGTGTGCGCTGCGCCGCCGAGTTTAGCCGGACGGCTGGTGAGTTCTGTAAGTGATGCGGAGATAGGGCTACCATCAGTGACCGACGTGAAAGAATCTGGGTTTGAAAACAGTCAATCGCAAGGTTCCAATATGTTGGAAAAAAATGCTGCTAACGAGGAGAGATCTTCAAAGGATGCTAAATCAATAAATGCGACACAGGATCTAAATCATGAAAGCGAACTTGACTATGAAGATCGATTTGGCAAAAAATTCCCCAACGTGCCGTCCGACATGCCATCCTATGAAATCGACCCCTTCGTGCGACTGGACAATTCGGAAAGTGATTCCACGGAGAGGGAAATTCCACACGAAATCCCCTCGGAGCTGGACACACCCATATCCGGTCTTCCCCGAACAATACTTCGCCCTGGCTACCCTGATCCTAATGAGGATAAATCAAAATCTTCCGAAGCGGTCGTGCAGGGACTTCCTGTGAATGAAGCCGCGCCGGTCCACCACCCAAACGTTGGGGGGTCAGTGATGGGGGATGCCCCCAGGGTCGCCGATGGGGGCAACAGCACCACGCAGCCTCAGGGCAGCGGGTGGGTGGAGAGTATCGCCATAGATACAGTCACGCTGGTGGCTGTATGTATAGTGGCGGGCACCGCGCTGACAGCCACCATCATTGTAGTCTGCATCGTGCGTCTAACCTGCGTGCGCAACGCGGCTAAACGAAGAAAAACACGCGAGAGGGCAGCGGGGGGTGAGAGGGGGACGGAGCTCCCGCGCTGGGGGGAGAATGGGAGCTTGGGGCCCCATGCGAGGCGCGTGGGGGGGTCCGGTTCCGACGAGGTAGTGTACTGCACCCCGGATTTTGGCGGGGACGTTGATATTTCGCGAGATTACCGCAGCGTGGAGGATTATGAGGTAACGTACGGGGCGGGGGAGAGTGTCGATGATGGGGTGGGGGGGGCGGGGATTGGGTGTGG
>JAQIWG010004245.1:0-16367 GCA_034695025.1 Chamaedrilus cognettii | reverse complement strand
CTTCCAGCAGAGTCCTGCTTCAACTGCCGCAATCCTTTTCTTACTTCCTCCACCTCCTTCTTATCCACCAATTCTACTGAAGCTGAAGTGAATTCCTCGCGGTTCGCATGCGTCTGTACAATGTACTTTAACCACTGCCACTGAGATAAGCTAATTGAGTTTATTGTTGGCATTTGTTGATTTAAAAATCGTAATTATTACAGAGCGTTGCCAAATGTACAATAGTACGATAATTGTATGATAATTTCATCGTCATCATTTACGTTTTACGTCCACTTTTCCGCGTCAACACAGGTTGGACGTTTCCCACGATGAGACTCCCCCACAACACTCGATTCTTTACCATCTCTGTGTTCACGCCTCACTCCTTCATTTCGCTCTCTACCGCCTCCTTCCATGTTTTCTTCCCCTCCCTCTTCCAGCGATCCCTTCGACCTTGATATATCGACATGCTGATACTCAGTCTTCCTCATTCATGCGTTCCACATGTCCAAACCACCTCAGTCTCCGTTTCTTCACCATGTCCGTTATGCAGACGAAACCTAAACGTTTTCTCAAATCTTTGCTTCGACACTTATCCTTCAATGACACACTCCACACATCCATCTCACCATCATTCTCCCTGTCCTCTAATCTCTGAAGATCCTCCACCTTCGCTGGCCCTGTCTTACTTCATTATACCGAAGTATTTTGCACACACATTTTGTAGAATTTCTCTTTCAGTTTCAATGAAACACCCCTTGCTGTCAAGATAGGTCCCAGTTCGTTAAAATTCCCCCATAATTTGAGCTCAAAAAGGGCGTTTGTACGATGTACGATAGCGGGTGTATGTTAGTTTTCGAGGCAGATAAAAGGCTTTTTAACGTGTTTGTTTTTGGGAGTTAAAATTTTTTCGTCAGCACCCCCTCCCCCCACTCGCGAGTTTTTGGGAGGTATGATAATTTAGGCCAAAAAACGGAATTTTTGGCCCTTTGTACGATAATTCCAGTCTGAAAAATTGGCAACACTGTTATTAAATTAAGTTAAACAATTCTTAGTGGGGACCAGGGGGAATTCACGGCCCTCGCCCGCTGTGGTGCCGCATCCATACCGTCCACCTAGGTGACTACGCCCTTGCCAACGACGACAGCGACTACTATCAGCATCGATCCGTTTCTAACAATGTTCTTCAAAAAAAAAAAACGCTGAGGCTCGCCCTCTGCCAGCGCTATAGCTTAGAGCTACAGTTTAAGCTTGCTTGACAGTACTACCATTACAAAGACCAGCGTTAGTGTGTCAGATGCTGTTAGACACTGAATCAAACAGGTCTATGATCACAAAATAGGCATGGACAGAAACCATATTCGCACACCGCAACAATTATTAAAAGATTCGGCTTCAACATCAAAATTAAACAATTACTAGCTGCAGATCACATTCATACTTAGGCTTAACTCTTGCATGAACTTGCTGTTCAGTAACAGAACAGCTGGGACACTCCCATCGTCCATCTGGAAGGACCTTTATACCGACACAGAATGTATGATAGCCACGATCGCAATGATCGCAAAACATCATTTTCTCCTGAAAGCAGCAGCAAACAAAATTTACGATAAGAAAATAATTAAATTATATTGTGGTCACAGAACATTAATCCATATAGGGGATGTGATGGAATTATCCTCCCTTGAATCAATTTTCTTCACTACCTCTCGGTAGGCCTAGCACCGCTGCTAGCTGCCAGTACAGCTGCTAGCTCGGCTGCTAGCTGCTGGTTGCTGAAGGGCGTCGTCAGGCGTTCCTGTGGTGAACTCATTACATTCGCACGCTGGAGCCGAGGAACGTGGACGTCTCTGTTAAGCTCATAGAAATTACAAGTAACCTGTAATGTAAACTAGGCTAACGTGCTCTTTTCCTGTATTTGGTATTCATGTTAATGCAGTTCTCACGAACGGTATAGTTAACTGATATCATGGAATATTCTGGGAGGGAAGAGCTCGGCAGGGGCGTCCTGGCGAGTACAGCGCCTGGTCTCAGGGTGAGAATGTCGTAGGTCTTACGGTGTGACTTACTAGCAACTGTAACGGAGTTGGTGGTAAGGGTAGGAGGTTGTGTGAACATTGTGAACTGTACAACCTATATTTGCTTGCTCATACTTGTCTTTATAATTGTTTCCTGGATTTCTTAGAACCTTGATTTATTGCTTGTTTCAATATTAAATATTGCATATTTAATTATCGGACTTCTGTTCTGAAACTTAGCGCAGATTGAAACAAAACCTGATTCGCAGTGACTAATAAGTAAAGTGCAGGGGGGGTAGGCTACCACCCTGGTTTCGATGTAATGTTGGCCCGTTACAGGGGATGCAGGCAAGACTCGATCGTCTGCAAGATTTGATGACCCTCTTTTACAACGAAACCGCTTGCAAAATCAGTGTGCTTTCTGGTTTTTTTATATTCGAAAACGTGTGAAGACTGAATTTACTGTTTTGTTTTGAGAACATTTAAAGTATAGGGTGGTCAGCTAGGTCGTGAGTGATTTTGTAGTACAAGATATGCCATTTATCCTCAACGTACATGGAAAAGTTTGATATTGGCCTGTCTATAATTCAAATGACATTATATTTGCCAAATTTTTCGAATTTATCGGAAAAATTGATTTAGTAGGATCCAAATCTTGAACACCAACAAAAAGCACAAATTTTTTTGAAATTTATTTTGCTGTGAGCACCAGGTGACTTCAATCTGGCGATTTGGCACATAGCATAGAGTTTAAAAGGTAACGTCTCACTACTAAGCACAACCGTTGACCAATCAATATCTTTGTTTCGTTAAGCAAAGTTGATTAGTCGAGCCTTGTAGGCAGCAGTTATAGTACGAACGTGTGCTTGTTCCAAGCTTCTTCACTTTTGTATTTGTCTCCAGACATCAATAGTCCAGGAGCAGAAGGTAGTCCGTGGGATTCTGAGTCTGAGGATTGATCTTCCATTTACCACGATTCAGGGACCACGTATGTATCATACCGGTCCAGTCAGTTATGTTTTTCAACCAGGTTGTACGCGGTCTGCCTCTACCTCTCTTTCCATCCACCACTCCTTGTATGATTGTAATCGCGAGGCTACCAGTTCTATTTGTGTGTCCATAGAACTGCACTTTGCGCCTCTTCACCGTAGTCAGAAGTGGTTCATGTTGGCCAATGATCCCCGCTATTTCTTCTCTGATGGAGACGTTTGTGCGATGAGAAGTATATGGTACTTTATGGATTCTTCTGCAACATCTCATTTCGAAAGCCTGTATTCATCTAGGAATCCTCTCATCATCTCTAGGACCCTCTCAGTGTCCGCTGAGAGGGTCCACGATTCACATCCGTATGAAGCTGCGACTATGACTATTGCTCTCAGAAGTCTTATTTTAGTTCGTATTGTAATAGATTTATTGTGAAGAACCGGTTTCCTTCTGGCTAGTGCTGAGGTTGCTATGGCAATTCTTGATTTTATTTCTGTGTCAGACCGGCAGTCTTTTGTGATTTAGGATCTCAAACGTCTAAAAGAATCCACCTGTTCAAATATTTTTCCCCCTACATGTACCTTCACCTCTGGCTGGACTGCCTTTGTTCTCATGCTCATCGCTGTGCTCTTTTCTGTTCTAATTTCCATTCCATAGGCTGTGCAAGTCTTGCCTACGCAGGATGTTAGTTCAATTAGTTCCTCTCCTGATCCTGGCAACAAGTCAATATCATCTGCATATCTTAGATTAGAGACTTCTCGATCTCCGACGGATACTGTTCCTTCAAACTCGTCTAGAGCGCTTCTGACATGATATTTTCAAGCAAGAGGTTGAAAAGAGAAGGCAATAGTTAACAGCCTTGCCTTACACCGGTGTGTGTGTTAAACCATGAGCTCAGAGTATAATCAATTTTTACTGCACTTTTAGCATCTTGGTAGAGGGATTGGATGCAGTTCACGAGTGTTTTGCTTATATTGTATATTGTACTTCTTTAACATTGCCCATAGCCCGTCGCGTCATACTCTGTCAAAGGCTTTTGTAAAGTCTATGAAGTTGTGATGGAGTTCCTTATTATGTGCGATGAATTTCTTGCCCAAAATTCTTAAGTTGAGGATCTGTTCTGTAGTGCTTCTCCCTGTTCTAAATCCTGCTTGTTCCTCTGCTAGCAAACTTAAGTGATTAAATTATAATAAAGATTTGCGGTTGCCCGTTGATATTATCATAGCATGATTTTCTATTTCAGATATATTTCACTTTTCAATCATGAACTGGAGTTCGGATCAAATTGTAATCTTTCAAAGTGAAGCAATCAATTTAGAAAAATGAATGTTAAAAAGTTTTGCCCTTTAAAAATGACGATAGAGCGGGATACAGCAGGCAGTAATAGGATGTCTCTTTTGTTTCACACATATGAGCAAAGAAGTTCAGAGTGCAACAGAAACTGTAGTCCTACAGTCTTTCAATGCGGTTAATATACAATGGAGTCAGCCAGACCCAGCTAGGATCGGGTACCACTGGGGTTAACCCTCGATCACCGTCCCAAAAGGCTCAGTCAAAGATCATGTTGAATCATCTCAACGACTTGGATCTGTATTAGATGATGAATCAGATACATTCAACACTGATATGGACAAGTATATATGTTTAGGTATCGTCAGTTCGGCAGGAAAGTTGGTGGGACTTACTATATAGGAACTTGTCAGGCTAGACTGCCAGTCTATGCCTTCCTAGGCACGCTGGGGCCTTGTTGTGCACGTTAGACCATGTTGGACTAGGCTAGATCTTTGCTGTGATAGTCTAGGACCTTGGTAGAGCAGGTTAGGGCCCTGCTGTGCTAGGTATTGACTTGATAGGTCGGACTAGGCAATGCTGGACCATGTCAGGTTCAAGTTTGGGCCAGGCTAGGGCCCCGTGGAGCTACGTTTTTGCCTTGCTGTGCCTGACTAGAGCTTGGCTACGCCTGGCCAAGGCTACTGCGACAGGCCAGGCCACGTTGGATTAATGTAGGACTTGCTTGATCAGGCAAGAGCATTTTGGGACATGTTATGTTCCTTGGGATTGGCTGAGGATATGTTGGGATCGGCTAGATCCTTGTGGTGTTAGATTATATGAGGCTCTTTTGGGCCAGGCTACAGCCTTTTGCGATAGATTAGGCCATGCTGTGCCAGGATATCACTTTGCTTGCTAAGATAGGATCTTGTTAGGTCAAGTTGGAGCCCCGTCGGACCAGGCTTAAGCTTCTTTTGTCCAGGCTAGTACCCTGTTGGACCAGGCTGGGTCTGACGAGGATCTTCTCAGGTTAGGCTATGATACTGTTGGACCAGCCCAGGGCCATGTTGGAACCTTCTTGAGACACGTTGGGAGTCTTTTGGAGCAGAATATGCAACATGCTGGACAATACGACTATGGATAAGCTTTTTTGTGAGTTCTTCTATTACGGAGTAGCTGTAGACTGCTCTATAAAATCAAGCAAGACTCAGGAAGCTCATGCACTTTGTCATTGAGTGTAAGTAGAGGCCTGCTGCGCCAGCTTGAGTTGCTTTCTCAGACTTGCTCAAGGGCAAAGTTAAAACTTTCTGGGCCAGGCCTAGCCCAGTAAGTCTCTGACACCACCCAGCTAGTTCCTATATGTACTTCAAATAAAACTATGCTCATTCATTTATAATAGTAATCTAATTAAACAATAAAATTCGCCAATCTCTGCTTGTCTGTCTGTCTGTCCGTCACGCCGATAGGGGCGCCATCGGCGCTGCACCGCGCAAAGGCCTACGTCACTGCGTTGGAAAAAGGCCAACTCGGCGGCGTAGCGGCATGCGGCGCAGCGTAAGCTAAAGGCCTACGCGCTCCGCAGATGCCTCATGATCACGATCAGGCTGCAGGGCGAGATTGAAGGCCGTAGACACCATACAATCTCCAATAAAACAACAATAAACAACAACAACAAATAATGTTGGTTGAAGGTCAACGTGGCTGTGGGCCTACGCGGGCGTTGGCCGTAGGCCTACGCCGTAGGCCGGCATAGAGGCATGCGGCGCAGCGTTTGCTAAAGGCCTACGAGATCCGCAGACGCCTTACGATCAGGCTGCAGGGCGCGGTCGAAGGCCGCAGGCCTTCGCACACCATATAACAGCCGCCTAAAAAGCACCAATGATCACCGATGACATCAACACAAAATAGTCAATGAGAGTCATTTGAGACGTAGGCTACTTAAGCTGCACATCCATTCCCTAACTTTAGTTGCTCATCAAACTTCAATGCACAGTGGAATGACAAGGTAAAAAATATTGATGATCATAATTTTGCAAAATTAACAAAACTAGCTGCCCCTGCCCGTGCCCCTGGCCCGCATCCTGGAGCTCATAGGACCCATGTAGGCCTAAGCAAAGATCTTTTATCGCCTCGATGAACGACATCGCCTTGCGTCAAATTATAGGTCACATTATAAGGCTGGTCTCTAAGAGCAACGTAAGATGCCTAACGCTATGCCGCAAACCACGCCCACAAAAAGGCCCTGAAAATAGGCCACGCCCAGAGAACTGCATTGCTTCCTTTATGCTATGATGGACTCTTTCAACCAGACCAAGGATGATCGCTTTAAGGCGGGTGGACCATTAACTACAACGATCAATCAATCAATCAATAAAGGACCACTTATATAGCACCGTCACATGACCTAAGTCATCACAAGGGCGCTTTACAGTCACACATAACCAATGTTCTAGTAATTCAAGCTACTGTCATGCACTGTCACATACGAGCACTGATGATGAATAAATGCTATGGAAGTCAAGTTCTACATGCACACTAGATTATGGATAGGAGCGCGTAAATAGTTCAGCTTTTAGTCTCTCACTGAAGATGTTGAACGAGGGAGCCGACTTTACATGGAGGGGCAAGCAGTTCCAGGCCTCGGGGCGGCCAGTGAAAATCCAGTCTCTAAACTTCAATCTACTGTGAGGACGCACGATGTACTTGCTGTCCATGGAACAAAGGTGTCTCTGTGACGTATTGTTCGCAGCAGGCACAACTAGATCAGTCAAATAAGATGGAGCACAGTTGTAAAGTGATTTGTAGACCAGGATGCACCGTTTATATGTCACTTTTTATTGACGATTGACGGATTTTCAGTGACAACAAAGTCATTGAAAATCCCACGCAATTACGTGCTTCTAATCCCTAGAAATAGGGCTTCATCCAGAATCATGTGGTCAATGTGGGGGGTGGGGATGGGGTTGTAAGGGGTGTTGCTCTTGCACCATACACAGAGACGACTCCATGGGGCCAGGGGTCAATGAGACGAGAGTGGTTTAAAAGGGAAGAGTTCGGTATGCAGCTTTACCTAGGTCAAATTTGGAAAGCTGTGAAGAATAACATGTGAAGAAACATGAAGAAACAAGAAGAAACATGTGAAGAATACTTAGTATTGAACGAAATATTCAAAATGAATTTAGAAGTAGATGTGCTCTACTTCTAAATTCATTTTGAATATTTCGTTCAATACTAAGTATTCTTCACATGTCAAGGCACACTTCATTTCGAATGGCTTCCGGCGCTTGGCAAGGTTGACCCAACCCATCATAGTGAAAACTTAATTTGTACATGTATTCATTCAATTGAGTTTTCCCAAATCGCAGTCTCCTTATTATTTCTTTATGTCTGTTTTTATTGTCATATAATAATATATTTTTATATCTACTCTTGGGCATATTTCTCTGAAGAATTTTTCTTTAGATGATTTAGTCCACATGTCTTGCCATTCTTTCATAACTTGATCATCAATTTATTCCATTTGTTCGTTCTCTTCCGCAATGATCTCGTTTTCTATACGGTACTGTGTTTGCTTATGCAGTTTTTGCTAAATTATCAATTATATCATTTTCGTGTATTTCTCAATGAAAATATGCTGCGGGGGGGTGGGGTTTGGCAGTTCAAGGACCGAGTGCAGTAAGGAAGACTATCATAGTCCGGTTCTGTGTAAAAGGGCCGCCATAGAAGCGCTCCCCTTTCTTTAATCGCCGTTTACAAAACGCCCGGGGAGCTCCAGGCTGCAACTCAATTCTTTGCTCCCCGACTTGCTGGAGTAACGAAAATAAGCAAGGGGGAGCGGGAGGTTGAAAGTTTAAGGGCCGTGTGTAGTAATGAAGACTATTACAGTCTGGTTCTGTGTAGGAGGGCCGCCACAGAACCGCTACCCCATCTTTAGTCGCCTTCTACGACTCGTCCAGGGAGCTCTGGGGCGCAAGTCTAGTCTTTGTCCCCCAACATGCTGGGGTAAAAAAAATAAACACATTGTTGTTGTTCTAGTTGTTTACAGACACTTGTTTACACAGCTCATAACATAAATGGTACGCGTCTCGTATGTGAATCTTGTCAGTGTATTTGTTTGAGAGCAATGCCTAAGGAATTTCCACCCACCGATCGCTGCTGGCAGCCGATTTCGCTACCAACGACACCAGACCTGTTTGGAGTCCTGCTCTGGTTCGAAGACTTTGATAAGCCGAGAAATTGAATTCTCTGTATAGCTAGAGCGGGGATTGAACCCCGGACCTCTAGCACGGCAGTCCAATGATGATACCACTAGACCACACAGGCTTGTCCCATAAATAAGTAACGTAACGTTAATGTATTTTGGATGTAGGAGGTCTATTTGCCCATGTTAGATAATAGTCAGTGTTCGAAAAATTAATTTGGGTGGTTATCGAGTTGGGGAGGGTGTTTGAAGAAGTTAAAATGCAATATGTCACAAGTTTTCTGGTGATTACCAGGCTCCCGCAACTCCAAGCCCGCAACACATCCGACGCCCTGACTAGTTTGTATTGATATCATTGGAAATCGTTGTAGCTGGTTGAAGCTTGCAGCCATCTAGCGAATGCAATTATTGACAAGTAAGCCTAAATGATAGCTTAACTATGAAATTCTTTGTTTTAATTATATAAAATTTCTGCACTGAAAGTGTAATGTTTTTGGAGAAAAACTTGGGGATTGAGGGCCTCGGTTTTGCAGTTTAGGAGGAGTTGAAAGACCAGAAATTGAAGAAATGAATATCTGCAAGCGCTATGTAGGCGAACGAGCGTTTTTGATACCTCAGCACCTTTGGTGTTTGATACAAACAGCAGATGGGGATTGCTCAAAAGACATCAGGGCACGCATAGGTATGACTACGAAAAGATTGACGGAACTAGGTCCGTTCTGAAAGTACAGAGGAATAAGAAAAACGCTTAAGATAAAACTGATGAAAGCATTAGTATGGTCAATTTTGACGATCAAAGAACGCTGAAGGTCAGTAGGACTGAGAAACGAACCAACGAGCCATTCTAGAAGACTTGGGAGTAAGCATAGAATTGTTGAGTTTCATGGTAAAAAGAAAACCGGTTTTTCACGCGCTCAGCGCCAGCGACGGAGACAACCAGATGAAAACGGTTCCGCAGGGAAAAGTTCAAGGAAAGTGCGGACTTGAGAGGCCAAGAATACAATATGAATATAACATTACGAAGTGAACGAGCCAACATATGTGGACTATCTTGAGAAAAGTTGGGGTCCGAGAGGGGTGGAGAAAGATTGCAGATAGTGCTGTAAGGGCGCTACTACTTCAGCAATGAAATCCGGTGGAAAGAAGTCCTTAGAACATATGTCCATCAATGTATGTTTCCAATAAAACAACCGTATAGCTAAACTAATCAACAAAACACAAAAAAATTGTATAATATAACTTTACAACCTCATCATGTGAATCCTTGCATTTAACGCAGGTTTTACAATTCATACATTGCCATGCATATGCTTTTATAATTGGTATCATCTCTTCAGTTAATTCCAAACAACTTGCATGACCTGCCACATGAAAGAAACAGCAAATTTCTGAACTATATATTTATAAAACTATGCAATGAATTCATAAGGTTAAAATAAATCAAGGGCAGATGTGTAACAATCAATTCTAATTCAGGCAAATTGTTTGAGCCCCTCGTCAAGGTGTAATTCTGGTACAAATGGAGATCATCAATAAAAGCGTCTTCCATTAATCATGGTATGATGGTTTCAACTGACAGTTGCATAAATTCAAGTTGTAGTTGATGCTTTTATGTTGTTACTTTATGTACATCGATTCGATTGTTGCGGCAATCGTGTTCTCTCGCTACGCATCCTAAAGACATATTGAAGGCGCCAGCAAGAGACTGAAAGATAGGCACAAAATAGCATGGACGCAATGGCCAGCAAGGGTCACTGTTGTCACAAGGGGCGGCTCTGTCTTGGATATCATATCCAGTCAAAACTCAGCTTGCAAATTTCATGAAAAGATTTAAATACAGGATGAACTTAGCTTTTGAATCCTTGGTCAGAGGTTATCGGATTTGTCAAAAATTTTACACACGAGAACAGCAGCTGCGTTAGCACAAAACCGCAAATTTGTCAAAGTGAAGGGCCATCGGCAGTTTTCTACGATATTGTGAGAAATGGTTCTTAGAACTGGAGTAGTTTCTTCTCTATTCATTCCTAACACATTTTGAAAGGTGGTGTTTCACCCGCGCAATTCTTTTGGTCTGGGGTTTTATGAATTAATGTTTACAATCAGTATTTGACTTCTCATTAAACTTTCCCTGTTACCCTTTTAGCCAGTGCTTTACAGTGAGAACACAGACTGCAAGATAACAAATAAGAAGTTTTATACCATAGTTTTCTACTATTAGTATGAACAATAGATATATGAATTAAACAGTAGCACGCAATGTTCAGGCTAGATGTATATCTCAAACAAAATCACAGACTCACAAACAGTTGGAGCATGCTGCCAGCAGGTACACACACAGAGAGAACAACACCTGATTTTGCAAAACGGGCAGAAGAACTCGTTATCAGTGTACAAGCAGTAGTCTAAGTTTCCTAAGACAAGTTACTAAAACAACACTAGCGATCGCCGTTCTCCCCCTCCTTGTTCAAGCCCAGAGTGACAATCGCAATAGCCTTTTATACGCAGACTCGGGGCGTTGTCGCTGTCTGGACTGCTGGAGTTTACAGTCATATCCTTGAACAACAATTCAAACTGTAGCAGCCCAACCAATGACAGACAGCCACTTGGCGACGATCAATAGGCTGGGTACAGCAAGTTGAACACAATAACCAGGCTATAGCTGTGAAGTAGACCAGATATCAGCCTGAGAGAGGGGTAAGGAGGGTCAAGAAAATAGGCTGACAAATCATGACTTGACACGCCCCCCTTTCAACAAGAATATTTTGGGAAAACAATACACATGTACATAAAACCCGAATATTCTGAAAAACAACAATTCAGAACATCCACACCAAGGCAGCATCAAAGCAAAAATGTTACATCAAGCTGAAAAGTGAAACATTTGAACTCAATTGCTGTCTGGCAAAAACAATACGCATAATCGCATCAATGAAAACCATACGCATGAAATATATAACATGGCAACACTGAAAAGATTGAAAACCACACTATCTCATGTTAGAGTAACAAAACGAAAAAACTCAGATGGCATAATACAATGGCAATGTGAAACAAAAATGCAGATCATATTTCTGAAACCAGGCATAGGTATTAAACAAATTTAGAAGATGTGAAATACACGTTAAGCCACATGGTCTGCAATACAGTTACGAAATAATAAACTTCTGCAATGCAACTAGTGAAATACCAACAAGAAACCTATGAAACCTTTGTACATAGAGCACTAGACTTCATACATGGCATACGGCATAAGCACAAATCAAAGCGCCTTATAAACAAAAACCAAAGCAGAGCATTAAAATCACAACCAAATACAATAACACAATCAATGAATCCTACTTTCCAACCATGCAATATCCATGCAATCGAACAATTTTGTCACAAAGTTACAATAATCCAAAACAATGTCCCAAATATCCACAACATAATCAATTGCCGCAATGTAATCAAACAAACCCAGTGCAATATAACTGTAATCAAATCAATGCAGTACAATAAATGCAATCAAATCCATGAAATGCATCCACCAATATTGCAACCATGTAATCCAACAACTGCAATACAATCGAACTTGGAACGACGCACTCAAACAATGCACTCGATCAAACATGTAACAATGCCATCACTCACTGCACTGCATCAATCAACATTACAATAATTAATCAAACAAATGCAGACAAACAAGTGCGTAACACTGCAATCAATCAATGCAATGAACAATTTTGCAATGAACACCTTGGCCACAAAGTCAAACTCATCCAAAAAGCAATGAATTGCTACAATGTCATCAAACAAATGCATTGGAATCAATCGACCTTTCAGCAATGTACTAAAATAAATGCAAGCAATCATACATGTAACAATTCATTCAACAATGAAATACACGCGACAATGAAATAAATCAACAAACAAAAATACAAGGCTAAACGTTGTGCAGCACTGCACTCACAGCAGCTGAGAAGAGCAGAGCTCAAGCTTGAGCTTGTCAAACGTCCGCATTACAGCTTCTGTGCTGACACCCTACACAGTGTTCCTCGTCGGGTCGGTTGGTGACCCATGGATAGTACATCCACGCAATGTACTCGTGATAGCACTTGTAGTTGGTTACCTCCTCGACGACACTCCACCAATGCTTCTTTGTGTCGGGGGCAGCATGAATTCGATGGGGTCAAAGCGACTTGTGTCCATAAACCCACGATCAGAGCCAATGTCCCCCAAACCCACAATGTGACCCGCATCCTGGACCGTGTACGTCACGGTAGCTGACGCGGTGTCCCAGGGTCTGCATCATAAATTACTCAAAAACTCTTGCAGTCATGTCCTACAACCACTGTTATTATGTCTATATCAGGGATCCAATTTCCTACCGTAGCCCTCAGGGTCTAAAGTAACAACAAAATTTCCCCCCTGGGCTACTAGAAACTGACAAAATCCCTTCTCCCCTCCACTAACTAACGGACAGGAGCCAAAGGTCTTATTAAAAGGCCAGTGCAGCAATTTCAGTGGCGCCACAACGTCACAAATATTACAAGATCCACCCAGTGGCGTCAAACAATGTGAGAAATAATTGTTAGAACTAGAGCAGTTTCTTCTCTATTCATTCCTAACTCACTTTGAAAGGACATTTTATCCGTGCAATTCTTTTGGTCTGAGGCTTTATGAATTAATGTTTACAATCAGTATTTGACTTCTCATTCAACTTTCCCTGTATACCCTTTTAGCCAGTGCTTTACAGTGAGGACACAGACTGCAACATAACAAATAAGAAGTTTTACACCATAGTTTTCTACTATTAGTATGAACAATATGATATGAATTAAAATGAATGAATATGAATTACACAGTAGCACGCAATGTTCAGGCTACATGTATATTTCAAACAAAATCATAGACTCACA
Organism: Chamaedrilus cognettii; assembly: GCA_034695025.1. Taxonomy (NCBI): domain Eukaryota; kingdom Metazoa; phylum Annelida; class Clitellata; order Enchytraeida; family Enchytraeidae; genus Chamaedrilus; species Chamaedrilus cognettii. The sequence continues at coordinate 3,015 of JAQIWG010004245.1, read as the reverse complement.
AACAGTTGGAGCATGCTGCCGGCAGGTGCACGCACAGAGAGAACAACACCTGACTTGAACAACGGGCAGAAAAACTCGTCGTCAGCGTAAAAGCAGTAGTCTAAGTTTCCTAAGACAAGTTACTAAAACAACACTAGCGATCGTCGTCCTCCTCTTTGTTCAAGCCCAGAGTGATAATCCCAATAGTCTTTTATACCGGACTAGGGGGCGTTGTCGCTGTTTGGACTGCTGGAGTTTACAGTCATATCCTTGAACAACAATTCGAACTGTAGCGGCCCAACCAATGACAGACAGCCACTTGGCGACGATCAATAGGCTAGGTACAACAAGTTGAACACAATGAGCAGGCTATAGCTGTGAAGTAGATCAGATATTAGCCTGAGAGAGGAATAAGGGGGGACAAGGAAATAGACCGACAAGTCATGGCTTGACAAATATGTATTGCAAATACATATCGAGGATACACATATTGAGCAAACGGTGCCAGTTGCCGTGACATACGACGAGACGATATGAAACGATTTAGTTTTGCATTTTTAATTTGTATCGCAAATGACGATACGCTGTATGACTAGCATGTTAGTCTTTATGCTAACGTGCTTTGACCGCACATCAAATCACAGTGTCCCATTGGTCAAGTCAAGGAATGGATTGAATCAGCCTCCAAACGGCGTCACGTTATACAAAACACTGTACGACGAGTCAAATCACTCTGATCATTTAGGTCTATTATTATCACTAAGTCCGCCACCCAGCTTCGAAATGTTTGAATTTATTAGAAGTGGTCAATTGCTTAATAACCCAAACTCTGCTGCTGCAGAAAATAATAGAAATAATAACAATGTGAAACATCTTAGATGGGATAAATCTGATAATGATCAGTACTATAACACATCGCGTGAACTGTTGTATCCTGTTTAAAATGATATTGATAAATTGTACACAAGTATACAGACTGATTCAAGTGCATCACACGATATAGCTCTTATATTAGAGCGCATTGATTATCTTTACAACAGCACCGTAGGCGGCCTGCTACCAGCAGCAAACAAAAGCGTGCCATGGATTTCTCCTGGATATTTAAAATTTAGATGGAGCAATAATTTAACAACTCTCAAAAAAGAAGCAACCCTGTAGCTTCTTTACTATTAGTATAGCATATCAAAACAATTGTGCTCGATAGGGAACAGCCCTGTCTGCTCCATATCAATTAACTTCAGGTGTGAGACAAGGAAGTGTTATTTCCCCTGTTCACTTTGCAATCATGACTTGCCAAATAAACTTACATTTCATGGTTGCATGTTTCATAGCGTATCAGTCAGCGCCATCATGTATGCCAATGATCTCGTCTTGATCTCTCCGAGTGTTGATGAAACGCAATTCATGTTAAATTGTATGCTGTGCTGAACTAACGTGTAAGGACCGTGACTTGGACCTCTGTATTAATTTTGATAAGTCTGTTGCACTAAGAAGAGGCAAAGAATGTAATAAAATATGTAGCAATATCAAAGAATTGAAGAAAAAAATTAACTGGGTAACAGAAACCAAATATTTAGGTAACAAAAACCAAATATTTAGGTATTTATATTCGAAGTGTTACAAATTTGATTGTAATTTTGTCAAACAAAAAGCCAAGTTTTATCATGCTGCAAATAGCATATTTGCCAAGCTGGGAAATCTTCAAAACACTCCCGTTACCCTGCACCTTATGCAATCCATTGCTTTGCAATCCTTGACGTATGCGCTCGAAGCACTTAGGTTAACGAAGACTCAAATTATATCTCTGGAACATCTTGGTCGAATGTTTATGAAGCTTTTCAAATCTTTTAGTCCTGCAATAATACAAGAATGCCAATTCTTTTCTTGCCTACTGCCCGTAAGACAAGTGTACACTCCGCGTAGGATAGGCTTTTTGACTAAAATTGACTCTTCAAACAATTCGATATTGCGCCACATCCACGCTATTGTTAATGATACTTATAATGTCATATATTGCATCTAACCGAAAAAATACAGTTGCAGGGAACAACAGTTCATTAACTCCTATCAAACAATCGTTAAGACTCAGTTCAAGCTGGAAACAGATACCCTCTAATAATCTAACAATATTATAACATTGTCATTTGTCTTTACGCTAATTTGACTGAGTGGCCCGTTTCATCAATATATCTGAGCTAATTATTGCATTATAATATTGCTGAGAAAAAGACATAATGATATTTATATCTAAAAAAAATACTGATACAATTATAGCATATGTTTACTTATTTAAGGTTTTTTTGTATGTGGTGTTATGTGCATGTATGTATGTTCTCTCTGCTCTTTTGAGTGAATTAAAAAATATTCAATACTGTTTGCAGAATTAATTACATCGATTTGATTGTTGCGGCAATCGTGTTGCCCCCGCCATGCATCCTACAGGCAAATTGAAGGCGCCAGCAACAGACTGAACCATGGGCACAAAATAACTGGCTGATGACCCTGAGCCGGGAGGAGGATGTACAGGGATGAAATTAATTCGCCGGTCGACAGGCTTGCGCCATAGCTTGATACAATATAGGCCTCGCTGACGATCTACAGAATGACATGCCATGCCTAACTATGAGTCTACCGCTGGTTGTCTAATTATCTTCCTGACATATTGCACTGCGTTAGCAGAGAAAACCAAAACCCACGAAACAAGCCGACAACCATTCCCCCGCCGTTATATATTGTCCAAGGTAGTATACTGCGTCATCATACGTGATGTCAACAGTAACTAGGGAGCTAGCCTAGCAACGTAGCCTACAATACATAAGTGCGTGGTTCATTGCACAGTGCCCGGAAAATACACTGCGCGATATATAAATGACCAAATCTTCAGCGTTTGAGCGATAAATATATTCAATACATATTGGCAAAGCAAATGGTGGAAAACCGCTGATGGCCCTTGTGGAACACCAACGTCGGTATGAACATTTCCACTGTACCCCTGGGGAAAAGACTCTCCCCCCCCCCCTTTCTACCAAGATGATA
>JAQIWG010004244.1:0-16369 GCA_034695025.1 Chamaedrilus cognettii | reverse complement strand
TTACTCTTTACATTTTAATACTTCATAATGTTGAAAATTTATACCCCCCCAAACTGAAATCCTGGCTACGCCCCTGCCCATAATACATTTTTTATGTATTTACTTAGTAACTTTTCTACATGAACATTTCAATTTAATTTTAGTCCAATTTTAACTTCGCTTTAAAATACAAATGTGTATTTGGGCCTTAATCTTCCTCACGCTTATGCTGTTTTTGCTTTTAGAGAAGTTTACCAAGTCACGAAGCCATCGACTTCAACGAAGAACATCAGCGCCTGGATTTGACGCAAGCATTCGACAAAATCGATCGCGGCAAATTCGCTGCTCCCGGTGTCACCGGCGGCAGACACCCGATAGGCGCCTTCGACTTGGCATACGACTTTCCACATGAGTCGACTGTGAGAAAGCTGAGGAAGCGAAGCAGCTACCGCTCCATGAACCCAGTGTCAGTGTTCGGCAGTCGGCATCGCACGGCTCCCGGCGAACGCAATAGAAAATCATTCGACGACATTGACGGAGCCAATGCGTTCTACGAGTTCAAGAGGTCATTTGATGCAATAGATGGAGCGAGTGCTTTCGGTGGGTTGCGCAAGAAGTCGTTCGACGCCATAGATGGAGCGAGTGCGTTTACTGGGCTGAAAAAGAAATCTTTCGATGCTATCGACGGCGCAAGCGCATTTTCTGATCTGAAAAAGAAATCCTTCGATGCCATCGATGGTGCCAGCGCATTTTCTGGTCTGAAAAAGAAATCTTTCGATGCAATCGATGGTGCCAGCGCATTCGGCGAATTACGCAAGAAATCTTTCGATGCTATCGACGGCGCAAGCGCATTTTCTGATCTGAAAAAGAAATCCTTCGATGCCATCGATGGTGCCAGCGCATTTTCTGATCTGAAAAAGAAATCTTTCGATGCCATCGATGGTGCCAGCGCATTTTCTGGTCTGAAAAAGAAATCTTTCGATGCAATCGATGGCGCAAGTGCATTCAGTAAATTGCGCAAGAAATCTTTCGATGCGATCGATGGTGCCAGCGCATTTTCTGATCTGAAAAAGAAATCTTTCGATGCCATCGATGGTGCCAGCGCATTCGGCGAATTACGTAAGAAATCTTTCGATGCAATAGATGGAGCCAGTGCATTTACTGGAATCACAAAATAGTCGCGTGTCTCATCACGCAAATAGGCTTGAAGCTTCAACGGTGTATGACGCTATGACGAATAATTCATGATTAGCGGCTAATCTCGATGTGTGTGCGAGGTGAATATACAATATGCGTAGTTGAGCTTGACACAAGCCACGCCATGCTCGCGACACAACCGTCTCAAACTGCAATAGAATTAGTTTAGGGCTAGTTTAGGTTAGGATTAGGTGAGGGTTAGACTAGCGTTAGGTTAGGGTATAGTTTAAGATGGACTAAGGTTCAAATATCTGAATTTTCAAATCGTTTCATTACTCTTAATTGAGAGATGAATGAAAGTATAGGCCTTGGGCGTGGTTTGTATCAAGCTGCACCGCGCAGAATGTATATTCATATGCGAGAGACTGACGGGTAAGAAACCTATCAGATCAAACAGTCCATGTACTTGCTGCTTAACAGGTCCTGTCGCTAGATCTTTCGCAATAATTTCCCATTAGTAGATGGACATTATTTTCTCAATCTCAAGCAGTACACGTATTGTAGTTTTTATCGGTCTTTCTAGAAATACAATGCTATAGCTTTTTCTTTTAGAATTGTCTTAACAATGTCGATATAATATTACAGGCGTTTTGAAAAATACTGTAGAACATCAAGGACACGTTATTGATAAAAGTAGCTGCTTGCTGTCTAACAGCATATATGGACTAGCTCTTAAATTTTGAAATCTGTATTTAAGCGGATCTTTATTTTTACTCTTAATTTTGTATTAACGCAAGTGGCTCAGGAGGAAACAAACCAAATTAACATTTTGTCCTTCGTACACTGAGAGCGCTAACGAGTAGCTGGATATCTCCTCTTGGAAATGGGTCAGTGATCTTCTAATGATTGACTAGGATGACATTTTGTGGAATTTTGTTGTGACTAACTTTGAACTTCATTAAGTTATCTTACAATAAATTTTTCCCTTAAGCCACTCAATTTTTCCTTTCTTAGCCTATCTATGAAATATGATATACCTAATGAGATACTGCTGTGCCTAAATCTTCGAAACAGCGCCTTAGGGCAGGCTTCTCCAAAACGGATTTAATAGTGGTTCAGAATTCAACTCACCTTTTTGCATACGCTAAATCCTGAACCACCATTTAATCCATGTTGGAAAAACCTGCCTTAGTGTTTAGGTGGTGGCTTAATCGTTGAGACACTAATATCCGTACCCACCATTGCGAGTTAACCTCGAGTTGGTCAATCCGCGAGTTGAGAGTGACTGTTGTCAATCTCCTATGCCTAGAGTGACGTCACTCAATCCGCCGATTGAGTCAACTCGAGGTTAACTCGCAATGGTAAATACCAATATTATATCAAGTCTAATTCCCAAGATGAAGCAGCCAATGTAGGCCCACCCAATAATATCAAGTAAGCTTAATTAACGTTTCCTATACAGGTACATTAAACCTAAGTGGGTACCAAGGTTTAAATCCCATTTAAAGCATCAAGCCAACCAGTTAAATACTGCTCTTTGCAGTATTTAACTGGTTGGCTTGATGCTTTAAATGGGTTTTAGTCAATATTTAGACACCTAATCAACTAGCAGAACCAACGATTCAAATAGTCATTTTGATGCAACTAAGAACTTAGTAATTTTCGTAGCTCAATCAATGTCATTAATTTAGTTTATTTATTTATTATTTTGTCCTATCGTTGAAACGTGAACGACAATCCTTAATCAGACGAAATACATACCACAACGTGAACTAATGTTAATTTAGTCCGCAGAGCCTAAGATGCCGAATAGCAAATAAAATTACTGAGATTCTCAGGTTGATACGTAACACTACACCACGGCGAGGCGCTTGTATGTAATGTCGCTATAACCGCTAACCGCATGCCAGATGATTAGTTATTTGATTGGCGTCAGGAAGGGCATCCGGCCGTAAAAATCCAGCTCCAGCAGTTCTGATCAGAGCGGGTGAAAACATGTAAACCTGTGTGAGAACATGGACATTGACAGATTACACGATAAAAAATAGATTAGTTAGTTATTCTCAGATCGATACATGCTATTTAGTGATTTACTACACCATTTACCAGTGATTATAGTACAGCTTAGTGATTTACTCCATCACTACACCATTTAGTCACATAATTTACACGAGATTTCTTTCATGGAGACAATTAATTGAAAAGTAATTCATTGAAGCGCTTGCTTCTGTACACTACTCTGTGGTTCAAGCGTTCACAGACAATGTCATAATGCAGGGAGCTACATTTTAAAAACTATGGGCTTGCGCAATGAATCGTCCATGCAAAACACGGCAATAAACCGTGTTCATGTGAATGAATGAACAATCTAACTTCTATTTGCCGTGCTCTAAAAAACAAATCCGAATGTTAAGAAAGCTTTCTACTATCAAAATCTGTAGATTAGCAAAAACCTGCACACATAAAGAAGAAGTCTGTTTAACTGCAGCAAAGGGTGCCAGGAGAAGATCGATTTATGGCGGAAAAATCGATACAACTACTTTTGCGAGTCGCTGTTTATCTTTTTAGATCCTAAACGATCCTTCACTGAAGCATAATAGGAGATTCACATTTCGCATGCACATGTCAAAATACTAGAAAATAACCTCAAAAACTACTTAGCGTGTTTGGACGATAAATCTAAATTATAAAGAGATCTATATTATTTGTATAAGTCACTTTCAACCTTAAGTTCTTTATGGCATGTTGATGCATGTCGATTTGACTCATACAGCAATCAGCTATTTCACCAACAAAACTTCTATGCTAACGACCTAGAGTCTAGACCAGCGATTCCCAAAGTGCGGCACGCATGCCAAAAAGTGGCACGCCATCACTTTTCAAGTGGCACGCGGAACCGCCCTGAAAGTGCCACATTGCACCTGTCGATTCATTTTTAATATAGCAGTGTAATATCTAATGATAGCAATCAAAAAAACCTTCTCATAGTTGAGCGGCATTGGAGTTCAATTAAATAACTGTAAATGTTAGCCTCCCCCCCCCGTCCCGGTCGTGAGTTGCGCAAGAGAAGGAATTTTCTGGCAACTTCCATTTTTTGAGTGGCACGAGAAGCTAAAGTTGAACAAAAATGTGGCACGCGACAGAAAAAGTTTGGGAACCCCTGGTCTAGACACATACAAAATAGGAGGTTCACCTGCCATTGATTCACGCTGACGATGCATTAATTACATCCAACAATGGACAATATAAATGCACATATAAGCAAAAGACATGTAAGCTTCTAAAGAAAATGCGGTAGCAGAATATCCACTGGAAGCAAAGTTGAAAGTTAGCTCACCGCACATATCAGTGACGTCATGAGGTCGTCATTTAGCAAAGAAAAAAGACATTTACATTACAAAAAACTCAATGAAGCTTTGTCTACTTATTCTTCATGAGATGTCCTATAATAGAAAAGATTAAGTGAACTTATAATAATAACTTATGACTACTTATAATGTCAAAGCAGTAGGAACATTGCAAGTCACCGAAAAAACGTTGTTCACCAACTAGCGTCTATAAGATAGAATCAAATAATTTTCTAATTAAACCGTATGGTCTGCATTCAATTTATAGACCGCAATTCTTTCCGAAAATCAGTCAACCAGTCTTTTGCAAAATAAAGGCGAGTTTACAAAAATTTTCTCTAATCCTTTACACAGATCGCCAGCATCATTTTATTTAGTTAGGATGTGATGTCAAGAGAAATCTTTACATCCTCCTGTGTCCCTCAAGACGTCACAGATAAACGTTCAAACGGAACTAACACGTTCCACCGGTTATATTTCTGCAACGTCCGCTACAGACTCTCAGGCTTCCCTCACTTGCATGCGAACTCCGTTCATTACCGCTACGTGTTGTGTTGTCCACTACAGCATTAAATCCATTTTCGTTGGAGCTTCTCATGCAATGTCCACAACATATTCCCGTTTGTCGCTAGAGCTCCTCACGCATTGACCACTACACCTTCCCACTCATTGCCGCTAGAGCTCCCTGTGTAATGCCCACTGCACCTTCCCACTAATTTGTTGCTAGAGCTCCCGCTGTAATGTTCACAGCACCTTCCCATTCATTTACTGTCAGAGTTCTACGTGTAATGTCCACTAGTTTCCATTCATTCGCCGCTAGAGCTCCCCGTGCAATGTCCGCTGCACTTATTTGCCGCTAATTTGCTGCTAGAGCTCCTGGTGTAACGTCCGCTGCAGCTCGGCAAGGCAAGCGGACGCCCTCCACTCACCCGCCCACCACTCCCTCACCGGCCCACCACTCCCTCACCCGCTCACTACTCCCTCACCCGATCACCACTCCGGCGGGCAGCGCCAGCGAGAACGTCGCCTTGTCGGCCAGCGCCACCTGAATCCTCTTCTCCTTTGTGTACTGGGGACACTGCGGCTTGTCCATCCAGTGGCTCACAATCTCCTGGTCCGAGGGACACGTCTGGGTGAAGACATCCGTGTGGTACGCCGTGTCCATGTAGCGCCACAGACCGCTGAGCTCGTGCGGTATCTCGAAGCCCTTAAGCTCGCGCGACGCCACGCGGATGTGCTGCAACTTGGGCAGCATGATGCAGTCGAGGTGGTCGGGCCCGTCGCGGCACAGGAACTTGTGCGGCGAGGACGCGAGGTAGTCGTTGAGCTTCTGGAGCTCAGCGATCAGCGCTGCCGGCGTGGTCGCCACGTCCTTGATGAAGAAGGAGAACTTGGAGAACACGTCGCGACACGCCTCCGCCGCGCTGACAAAGATAATAAGAAGAAACCAATATTCGCCTTTATCGGCTAAAAATTTGGCACACTGGTCTGCGCCAGAGTGTGCCGACCAAAATCTCCATGTTAACCGTTAGTTTGAATTCTAAACATTGCTGTTGCCAGCGAAAGATTGCGACCTTCGGCTAGTTTTCACGGATACAGTGAAGGCATATGTCATTCATTTTGAAATTAGGATTTCTATTGTAATATTGTGTATATATTTTGAAATTTAGGCCCAACTGACGACAGCTGATTAATAGTTTGTTTTCAACCGCCAGTGTGATCAATGAAAATTCTGAAATTTTATTTTTAAAAGCGATACGAGAAAACACGCAGAGTGCCATCGGTGTGACGTTAGGGTAGCCAGATTTTCATCATTCAAATAAGCACCTCAAGAATGTCGAGTTGTGTACAGCGCCCTAGAAATGACCTAGACCATGTTACGGCTCTCCAAAAATAGACGTAGAAAAAAAAAAGTGACATGGAAAATATAGCAGTTTAAATATTCGTCTAGAGATTAATCACGACCATCAATTCGGATACAAAGAAAAAAATGTATATTTGAATGCTATGGGTAGTTGCTTTTCTATTCAAACTAAATGATGCATATTTATTACATACAAAAAATTATATAGAACTTCGTAACTATTCAGAATTGTAGGCTACATCGCATGATTACAATTGAGGCCCTAAGACAAACAAATAAGGGACATTAGCGTTCCTGATGCCCGTCATACCGGACACAGAAGAAATGGTATCAAATAAGGGACATCCCTTGAAATAAGTGACGTCTGGTAACCAATGTTCCCTCTAGACTGCGCGGCTGCGCGACTGCGCGGCTGAGCGGCCGCGCACAGATCTCATAAGGGCTGCGCAGAGATACTTGAACGCCGCGCAGAGAAATTAACTTCGCTGAAATGAAATTTTGCAAAGTTGTTTGTTAGATTAAGCCTAGTTTGTCGACATGACCGTCGCTAGCTTATGTATAATGAGTGAACGAAATAATGATAGCAAGTAGTGTAGTTCAAGTGGTGTTTATAAAGCCAACATAGACAATTGACTGTGAAGAACAGTTTGAAAAATCTGTCAGCACCCTCCCCCACCCCCCTGCTTGTTCAAATACGCTGAAACTACCCCGTGCTAATTGTCCAGAGAAGTCGCATAGGAATGACACGACTTTAAAAAAGTGCGCACACGACTTTCTTTCTCCGCACACAGACTTTAAAAATTAGAGGGATCATTGCTGGCAACCCTACCTCACGTTGTCGTACGCCATCGGTGGGTAGTGGAAGTGCTTGTCTATGTACTGCACCATCTCGTCGGGGTCCGTCAGGGTCTCGTCGCCGTGCACGATCGCCGGGAGGCGGCTCGCGATCTTCTTGAACTCGGGCGGCGGCTTGGCCATGTTGATGGTCGTCATGGTGAGCTTGAGGGACCCGAGGTTCTGCTTCATGAGCAGGATCATGTTGAGGCGCTGGCAGAGCGGGCAGCCGCCGAGGGACACGCCGTCCTTGCCGGCCTTGACAAACAGCTCCACGTGGTCGGACATCGTCAGCGAAGATTGGCAACGGAGGTAGACTTTGAGATCTTCTACGCCTGATGATTATCTATAGAAGATAATAAACCAGAACTATATAGCCGTTGCAAAATAATCACGGATGTATCAGTATCTTATTCTGACCAATAATTAATAGTAGTAATGATAATACTGAGTCTATAGTTCGTGTAGGTGTCCATAGGCGTCATCGGAAACCTAAATTGACATGAAAGATAATTTTTTTGCTGCGATGCATGTTATTTTTCCGGTTTTGCCTGAGAAATTTTGTTGCATACAATTTTCACATGTTTTAGAACAGTTCAGTGTTCATTACAGACTTATATAGCTTCTGTGGCTCTACATGTATTTTGCAGGTGTAATTTTCGCACGTTTGACTGATTCACGAAAATTGTACAATGACATGTACGCGAAAAAAATATTCTACGGAAATAATTCAATAATACTACACTAAAATAATTTTCAAGACACATTATCCGAACAATCTTAATATCTAACGAGAGAAGGTTAAAAGACTTAAAGTATCCAGTAAAACTAGTAAATAAAGGACCATACTAGCAACAATTTATTTCAAATCTAAGGTAGGTCTATGTCATTTTTTATGAAGTAGGCCTATCAGTAAGGGCATCCGGCCGTAAAAGCCCAGCTCCAGCAGTCCTAATCTGGGCGCAAAAGCCTAAACCTGCATGAAAGCATATACATTAACAGATACAGGTCTCGGAGATAGCTACGTCAAATTTAATTATTTAAATTCTAAAGTTCTAAATCGACCCTAAGTTTTCCATCGCTTAAATTTCAATTGCGTGCTTGAGACAATAAAGAATTCATGACAAAAACTAAATTCCACTAGCTGCCAAGCATTACGTTTGTTAAGTTCTTCCTGGCCACGTTGCTTTTAAGAGCAATTTTATGCTGACATTGTGGTTAATACTATTTTCGGTCAGTAATGGCTAAAATAAAACAATATAAAATAGTTATGACGAGGCGCTGTGAAGTAGTGGTTAAGGCGTCGGACTTGGAGTCCAGAGGACCAGGGTTCAAGTCCCCGCGCCGGCAAGTATGAAACCATGACGTTGCAAGCCCTTCAGCAATTCTCAAACACACAAGTGTCGCTAGCTGTTACCCCGTGCCAGATAATTTTCTATTTGGTTGGCGTCAGTAAGAGCATCCGGCCGTAAAAACCCAGCTCCAGCAGTCCTAATCTGGGCGCAAAAGTCTAAACCTGCGTGAAAGCATATACATTAACAGATTAGACTCCAAAAAGGAGGTTTGTTAGAAATAGCTGAAATAAAACGCCCATTTCAATTATGATATTATACTGCAATGTCAAAATATTTGCCATGCATAAAGCATAAGCCGCTGTGCGTGGGCTACTAGTCATAAAGGACATTAACGCAGGAATGCAACACCGGCCATTTCTCTTCGTTCCAAGCAATGCGGTTGTTTTGGCCAGAATGTTGTCGCCTGTACATCCGTTTGTAAACTATCAAAGCCCGAATGGCAATAGGCTACGATCATGTTACAGGCAGAAGAATAATTATTTAGCAGGCCAACGACCTCATCGCAGTCTCCAAGCTCCTTGATACACCGCTGAACCAGTGGCCTGTAGGCCTCTAGGGCTAATTATGCGACTGCATCGACTTAACAGCATGGGGCTAATGCAAAAAGCTATATCTAAAATTATGATATCGGCATAAGGATATAGGCTAGGCAAGCCTACATGTACTGCGGTGGCAAGTGGTTGATCATTCCGCTTCAAATTCTATTCCCATGCACGATAACGAGCCTAAACGCTTAAAGGATCACTTTTGCACGACACATTTTTGACTTATCCTGCAAAGTAGGGCTGAGCTTACAATATTCATGACTCAGCTCACAATATTCATGACTCAGCTCACAATATTCATGACTCAGCTCACAATATTCATGACTCAGCTCACAGGCTTACAAATAAAAGTAAATAATAGGCTACATTAAATAGCCCACGCTACAGCGAGACACTGCGGTATAGTGGTTAAGGCGTCGGACGCAAGTTCGAGCGACCTGAGTTCAAGTCCCTGCGCCGGCAACCATGAAATCACCTCGCTGCAGATCCTGCAGCGAGGCTCTTAAACACACCAGCGTCTATATAGCTGCGAGCCACGGCCATACAATTATTTATTTTGCTGGCGTCAGGAAGGGCATCCAGTCGTAAAAACGCAGCTCCTGCAGTCCTCACCAGGGCGCTCATTGTCTAACCCGCGTGAAAACAGGGGCATCAACAGAACAGACGACAAAAAAGGCCGTTAATTTAGTAGTTAGAATCGCCGATATGTAGAAGAATATTATTCTTGCATAAAACTAGTAGATCAAATTCAGATTTCTTCTACTAGGTGTATGTACATGTGCGATAGGTGGCATGTTGTTTGATTTTTAAAGCCTTCAGGCTCGGCACACAGCGAGGAAGACTATTCAACCTCTACACCATTATTAGGCTCTATATTGTCATTCATCGATACAAGCCTAGCCTAGGCTTCCTATACCTTCACCATCCGACACGCATGGCTGATTCATGCCCTGACTATATTGGCTATATAGGCTAATATACTATAATAGACTGTGCAACACAGTCAACCTACAAACACCTATTGACCTAGACATGGCGACCCTAAATTTCAGCACCTTCATGATTCATCAGAGCCTCAGTGATTACTTGAGCACTATCATACTTACTTAGCTTTCATATATTACTTAGCACTTGGTGAGCACTATCTGTGGACATTCTGCTTCAGGGAATTTCATGGGACGCTGCAAAATATTGAAAACAATATTTCACTAGAACTCAAATTAATATAACTACACTTGCAGCAGTTAGGCCTATAGCTTAATAGTGTAGTCCATAACACGGGCGTTTAATGCCTCAAACGAATGCAAAGACATGAACAACATCAAGCAGATTGTAATTTTGTGTTTGTGTTGATGTTTTTTTATTTGACTGTGCTTGAAAAAAAATTTCACACATTCAACATTCTCTATTTATCAAGCTATAAATTTGATTAGTTTCTCACTCATCAATCTCATCTCACTCATCAAGTTGGCTAATGCCATCAGCACCAACATTACACAAGTCAACATTACACAAGTCAACATTACACAAGTCAGCCTTACACAAGTTAGCATTATACAAGTCAACATTACACAAGTCAACATTACACAAGTCAACATTACACAAGTCAACATTACACAAGTCAACATTACACAAATCAACATTATACAAGTCAACATTACACAAGTCAACATTACAGTCCAATCTTCGCCTACGAATCCAAGCAAGGCGCCTCTAATTTGTGTCTTCTTGACACAACTGCATACAACAGGGAGTTGTTAGCTGCTAATATTTTGCAAACCAGTGTTGCCAGTGGACCCAAAGGGAACACCAATAGATTTGAGTGGTACTGAGTAAAAAACCACCACTAGATAGAAATCTTTTGGGGGGCAAAAATATTCCACACAAATTGTGTAATTTGTGATTGTGAACGCCACTAGGGTTTTACGTTAAATGCTGATTCCACATTCATTTATAAACCACTAGATCCAGTTGAAAACCATTGGGAGTAACAACACTGAGGCAATCTTACTGGTGCTGTAGCCTACTGCAGGGCTATCACATGTAGGCAACGCTATGTATGTTAAAACTCAACAAAGTTTACTCAAAAAAAATACTCAATTAAAGATGAAAAATACTCAATAAAAATACTCAATAAAATACTCAATAAAATACTCAATAAAAATATACATACTCAAAAACATACGGTACAATATACATACATAAAAATATAAAACATACTCAATAACAATACTCAATAAATAAGATACTCAAAAAAAACTCAATAAAGCAAAACTCAGATTTTGAAACTTTCTTGGCTAGCCTAGAAGATGAGGTGAAACAATGCTACGAAACTACACGATAACAAACAAACCAGAGACAAACAAACAAATAGGCCATACATTAAGGCCAAATAAGCCAGCATACAAATAAGCCATCTTACCCGGAATTTCTTAACCAAATACTGTAGAGTGATCGAGCAGTTTTACGAGCTCTCTTTGCGCACACGTTTCCTGCACTGTCTGCAAGACTGCCAGACCGCTATGTCGTCAGTCGTCACCAGTGTCCTCACTTGACATAACCCAATTTTGCTCAACCGATCTGACCAAAGTGCTCGATGACGATGAAAATTGCTGGATAGAAATTTGTGCTCAAAATTGCCTATAATTAGTAACTTTTTCTCATTCCAAGTGCCATTTCCCTCTCAAAACGAAGTTAACGAACTCACGAGCGGGAGGGGGGAGGGGGGGGGCGTGGGGAGGAGGGCTGCTGATAGACATTTTCCGGAAAAATGGCCCATATCCGGTGTTCAACATCTCATTTACAACATGTACACCCTGACGCTCACACTCAACCTTTTTTTGTCAGTTTTTATTACAAAATTGCTCGGAAAATTGCTCCATTGCTCCGCATTTTGCTCGATTGCTCGACAATTGCTCGATAAAACGACTGCTCGACGATAACTCAATCAGACTTATATCCGTACCCACCATTGGAGTTAATCTCGAGTTGACTCAATCGCCGGATTGTGTGACGTCACGCTGGGCACAGGAGATTGACAACGATCATTTTCAACTCGCCGATTGACCAACTCGAGGCTAACTTGCAATGATGGGTACAGATATTAGGGTCTGATCGACCAATCGTCGAGCAGTTACCGAGCAATCGCCGAGCAATATTACCCGCAAATCGAGCAATTGCTCGGAAGGTGAGAACACTGGTACAACCCCGTCAACAGGCTACAGCCTGTTATGCTGCGCGCGCCACCTCATCTGCCTACAGCCCTGATGGTACATTACATTACGTCTGGGGTTGGGAAGGTTCCACCCCTGGCTACAGCTCAATAGGTAGACTCTCAACCCCTCCCCCCCGTACGCCCCCCCCCACGCCCCCTCCGCCAATCGTGCATTTGTTTTGAAGAGCGACATGACAGGCTCGAATCTCTCTGACTACCCCCTCCCCCTCCCGGTCGTGAGTTGGTTCTGAAAGGCCAAAGTGCAGAATCGTAGATCTCTCGCTGTCCCCATCCCCCTCCCCTTCCCGGTCGTGAGTTTATTTTGAAAGGTAAAAACTGTCGAAAGGTTCAGCGCTTTGATGTTCCACCCCCAGACCCCCAGCTCATTTTGAAAAATAGACGCTACCCCTCAGCTCACAGCCAAAGCCCCCGGACGCCACCTATAGGCTGCAGGCGCGGAAAGCTACTCGCTGTAGATAATACTGTCATAGCGTCTAAGCCCACAGGCATCCAGAAGCCTGTAAACGCTGTCACAGATATCCTGCGGTCTATTCAATGCAACAACCCCAACTTCCCAACGACCAGGTGCCCTTGCGCCATAGGATCTAAAGAGGTTTTGAAAACGACGACATCGTGGCGTCGAATAAAATATTTAGGAGGAGATTTTGAAAATAGAAGTAGAGCGGCTTTTAGATATTTTTCAAAGCGTAGGCCTATCATATTAATTTCGACAAAGCCAAATTGGAAGAAACACAAGCGATAGGGGGAGGGCCGCAGACAAATTTGTGAGCGACGGCTTTATCCTTATTACGCGGGCCCAATGGTCAAATAATGAAAAAAATATTTGGTGGTTTTGGCCTCCCAATTTTTTACCGTCCCCTCTAGTCAATACTGTGAGGGTTTTGCTGCCTCGGTACGCTAGCCCCACTTGAAGATGTTTGAGGTTGGCTGGGCTCCGACAACGCTGTATGAAAATGGACAATGAGTGTTAAGAAAGGTTAACGGGTAAAAAATTCTGTCAGCACCCTCCTTCCCCTTCCCCTCCTCCCCTCTCGTCCCCCCCTCCCCCCCCCCCCCACCCCCCTTCTGTGCGAGATGGGAAAATGTAACAACGAAGACACTCCATCAGTCAAATCGCGGCAGTTTTGACGCCTTTCATGTTATGACCTTTCAAGTTATTCTGTTTCTTCCGTGGCCCAGTTCCCCCAGAAAAAATTCCGCAGCTGCCACTTGATAGGGGTGATTAATTATTCACATTATTAAAATTATTATAAAAAATTAAATAAACTTACACGCGTTGTTAAGAAAGGTGTAAAACATTGAGAAGTAATGTCAAAAATTCTGGAAAAATGGAGAAAAACTGTTAGGAAAATGGTGCCAAAGCTAGACAAATTATAGAACCTCGACAGTTTTGTCGTCAGTAGACCAGACACCTCTCCCTCCCAAGGACGGATCCAGGGGGGGAGGATGGGGGGGATACAACCCCCCCACCAGGAAAAAAAATGAGTTGGTGGTAAAAAAATGTTTTGACAAAGCAGTGGCAGATGTAATCATGAGTGGTGTAAAAATGTGTGATGCATGAAATCGTGAGAAATAAACGTAAAGACAAGAGGTCAAATGTAAGAAAGGGATGGTTTGGAAACATGGCTTTATATCGACGAGTTGCATCGATAGACTAAAGCACAAAAAGTTTTGTCAGCACCCCCCCCCCCCTCCCCGCTCGTGAGTTCGTCTCGGAGGGAAAATATAGGAAAATATAGCAGATATGTAAAAAGCTATAAATATTCATCTCCCCCCCTCCCCACTAACGAATCCTGGATCCGCCCCTGCTCCCTCCCCGCGATTATTTCTGCACGGAAGAACCGAGTGAACCGTATATAGGAAAGAGTCAACACCCGCCTGAATAATTTGACATCCCCTTAAAATTTCATGTGAAAAACACTGCAGAGGCGCATACGGCCGCACAGGCCCCGAGAAGGGTGGCCTAGCCCCCACACCCCCCCCCCCTCACGCTACGTCTCTACGTGTCATGCCTCAGCAGCCCAACCTACGCAAACAACACCCAAGGCAGGCCGCGGTGGACACGCACCAGGCGCAGGGTCTGAATCACGGAGTCACGGAGGTCACTGAGCGCCAAACACTTGTTGATCAAACACCATTGGAGGAATTTGGCGGGACGTGTAATGTGTAATGCAAAGGGAGCTGGGGATATTTTTGTCAAAAATGCAATCTGGGGGAATTTTTTGCTGAGATATCCAGAATCTAGGGGTATTCTTTTTTGACTCATTATCACTGGCAGTAAATGTAGAAATGGCTTACAGTCAGATTAGTACCGTTGCCACTTGTGGACTCACGGTTTTTTACTAGATCTAATGGTTTTTTAAGTGCCAGTCCATCAGCATTTATGCGCAAAACCCGATACTAATAGTTGTTAGCCTAATCGTTATCATTATAAAAATTGCATATTCTATAACGTTATTTAATTATTTTGCGTGAAAAAACTCGATCTAGTAAAGTTTTTAGCCGTTTCTACTAGAATCTAGTGCTATTCCCTTTAAGTTCAATACTTACACAGCTTGCACTGTCGTGCATCACAGACTCGCAGTCTTTCACTAACATCTAGTGGTGCGAAGGCTAAGGGCTTCGCTAGTATAATTGCCTCTAGATCTACTTTATACTTTAAATTTAGTGATTTTTCAGTGAATGTGGGATCAGATTTATTCTACAACACCACTATATCTGTTGGGATTGTATTGGCTACAAAGAATCTACAGACTCTACTGTTATTCATGTGTCATAAGCTAATTCATACTTAGAATATTTGTGTATTAGAATAACAAATATCAGAAGATATTATATCAATTATATTAGCCTTTCTTCGACAAAGACTGGACATTGCCGTTCAGAGAGGCAATGCGGCCGCGGTGGTAGGGACGCTCGCCGACGGTCGATGGAGTGGGGAGAGGGAGGGACAGATATAGGGTCGTTTCTGGAGAGTGCCCAGACGGGCGACTACCAGACTTTAAATGTACTCCAAATGTATTTTATTGTTTTTCATTGTATTTGAATGCATTTTAACATACGAAAATGTATTTTAATATTATTATATTGGTACGAATGAGATTACTACGAGCCTGTACCAATGCTGTATGTCGTATGTTGAATGATTTGAATCAGGCCGTGGGTAGCAAAACTTGCACGTCCAGGCTTGTTTATTAATCTTAGGCTTTTCTAGGCAGCATTTTGCTGCTAAGAATAAAATGCACACAATAAACCAAATTAAACGTGGCAAGTAATCGCGTTAACCATTGAATATGATAATGTTTGGATATGCAGTACTAACAAAGAGATATAAGCCACTGCCACACAAACTTATAGTGCATCGTTATAATTATGACGATTTTGAGCATTCAGGAAGTGGAGCCTTGAGGTCGTTCTCAAAGTCCATCAGTTATAAATAGTTGCAGTGGACCGGGGTCTCCTATTCTTTGATGATCTGCGGCTTGAAGTCAACGGCGATCGCTTTCGACAACGACTCTGCATACATCGGCAATCTTTGGGTCATCTGTCACAAAAACATCCATTTCCGATCAAAAACCAAACTGAAATAAAAAAGCTGAACCCATGGAACGCCACTGCTTCTTAGCAACTAATAGTTATGTCTGTTTGGTTATTTAAATGCAGTAAAACGTGAAATTTTAGCTACATATTATTTTCGCTGTTTTGCGTCTCAGAAATATTGCTGCACTTATTTTTGGCACTTTTGATGACTGCCCGTTATATATGCTCCAGCAGCTTTATTTTTGCTGCATGCAATTTTCGCGAATTTGCTCGATTCGCGAAATCCGCAAAAATTACTTGCACGCGAAAATTTCATGTCTGACAGTATTTAATTAAATAACCAAACAGACACAATAATAATAAAGACTATTGGTTAGCAATGAAGTTAGCTATTAGTTAGTATATTCATATGTCATTGAAGGACAAGTGTCGAAGCAAAGATCTGAGAAAACGGTTAGGTGTCGTATGGATAACGGACATGGTGAAGAAAGGGAGAATGAGGTGGTTTGGACATGTAGAACGCATGAATGAGG